>JYDO01000080.1:94754-160217 GCA_001447755.1 Trichinella papuae
TTCATTTCAGATAATACTTTCATGTCTGGATCCAAACAAAGAAGCAAATAATTCATCTCTAAATTTGTTTTCATTCATTAAAAATTAAAAATTGAATAAATATTGATGACCAACCTTGTTTCGTTCGTCATTTTCGACCTGTCCACTGGAGCCATAAAATTCACCAACTTACTCATAACTTGGATTCGAATGCGACGACCTTTGCTGGCTTTTCGATCAACCTTACTTTTCTTACTTTTGTCGCGCAATTTTTGAAATTTCGACCAGTGTCTAAATCAATAAATCAATAACTTAATAAGTTGTATTCAAATGAATTGTTTTTTTCTTCATTCAAAATATAATTTCAATACCTGCCAAGCAGAACTGGGTCTGTGATGTCATTCATGCGTTTTTGGATAAATTCCCGAAGCAGCTGTTCGTGAAAATCACTGTCGTCAAAAATGTTCACATTTCGATCTTCATCATCACATCTCTCCTCCTTTCCAATTATATCATATTCGAGTCTTTTCAGTTGTGTACGTTGAATCAGTCTTTTGCGATCAGTTAAAATCTGCAACAATTTTTTGCAAACCGAATATTAAAAATTCACTGAAAAAGCATAAATCAATTTCGATGCTTATACTTGTTCAATCTGGGCTATTGCATTGCTTTCAAAAGCTGAGAAATCCTTTTTCGCCGACACGCCTATACCGCCTAATCGTGTTCTCTGGTACCATTTTTCCAAAGCTTCATTTCTGAAACATGAACAAAAAAACAAACTCTGCTACAAACAACTAAACTCAATAGCATTAAAATAACCAAAAGCACAAAAAACAAAATTTTGAACATCTAGAATATTTTGCAAAGATATATAATGGAAAATGAGTTAATTTTGTTCTATCAAACGAAAATGCAATTTCACAAAGCAAATTTCGCATCACCAACTTACTGGTAACTTTTGAATGCGTCATGCAAGTGCTGAAGCAAATCAGAATAACCAGACAATGTCAAACGACGTCGTTTTGCAGCAATGGAGATTGTCTCAACAGAAGATTTCTTTTCCATTTGCTGCTGCTGTTGCTCACCATCCACATCATCATCATTGTCAACAACATCATCACTGAGTTCATGTTCATGGTGATGTTCATCAATTTTGCGTTTTGTAGACAAATGAACAGTCTGCTTATTGCCGGAAAACAAATGATCTTGCAATTCCAGCAATTGATCCAACAATTTTTGAACCGATCGTCGAGCAGTAGAAAAATTCTCCAACAATCCATCATCATCTGATTGAAGCAATTTTTCACGATAATCCACTGACTGTGGAAGTCGATTTGCCGATTGCAGCAATTTTTGAAAGCGGATCTTCAAACTTAGCATCTGTTCCCAAAGTTCTTAATAAATAAAATTATAACCCAAAACGAGAAACAACAACACTGCAAGCAAAAAATACATACTGAGTTGTTGCTGTACTGCAATGCCTCTTTCCTTCTGATCTAACAAATCCACTCGAGAAAAAGTATGTATCATGTTGTCAGATTCTTGGTCTGAAATATAATTTTCATTCCTAATCTTCGTCCCCTGTTGCATATGATCATTCTCTTCGTCATCCACTAGCATCCTATCATCATCATCATCATCATCATCGTCGTCGTCGTCATCATCATCATCATCGTCTTCGTCGTCATCACCATCATAGTCATCTGCTTGTTCTTTATCCTCATCTTCCTCCTCTTGCTCATCATTATCACTCATATCCAGCTCTTCTGACACATCAGTGGTATCCGTAGCAGATGATGAACCCGTTTCTTCATCACTGTTCGTAAACTGCTCTAGCTGAGAACGACTGACCACTTCTCCTTTGTAGCGGGGATTTTCCTCATCCAACAGTTTCAAGTTAGCTGCTCGAATTCGACTATACTTCGATACAGTTTCTTCTTCTGGAACTAATTCTTCTTCTGAACTAAACGGTACCAGCTGCGCTTTTGTCACTTAATAAGTAAAACCAGTAAAATTTACTGACAAATACAAAAAAAAACATTATATACAGACCGTCGTCTGAATCGGAATCATCAAAATTTCCAGGAAATGAATTCTGAAGTGCTTCAATTTCTTCACGAATATTCATCACCACCGCTATTCTGAAGCTTACCAAATAAATCGAATCGAATGCAAATATAACAATTGAAAAATGAAACAAAACATCAAAAATTTTAACAGCGTAAAAATAACGCCATTCAAATTAAAACAAATACCATCCATCTACAGAGAATTATTTATTTCTAACAGTAACGTAAAAAAGTAAGTAAAGTATCAAAAATGAGTATTTTATTTCACTTTCCCCGGTTCACCAACATCTTCATCGAGCTTCGTTTCTAACTTTTGAAATTCCTTTTCCGCAATCTCTTCAACCTCATCAACCACCTATATATAGGAAAAAAACTATTTTATATAAATGCATAAATAAATAAATACATCAATAAAAATTCTACTTGTTCAACACATTTAACTTCCGGTACATAAAATTTCAACATATTCTCAATACCATTTTTCAAAGTGTACACAGAGCTTGGACAACCCGTACAAGCACCCTGTAATTTCAACTTCACTATGCCATCATCAAAACCCTAAAAGCGCATAATACTGAAAAGGTGCTGTTGAGAAAAAAGTAATACGAAAAATGGAACAAACAAAAATTCCCAGCTCACCATAAAAACCACATCTCCACCATCATCTTGAATTGTTGGCCGTATACGCGTATTCAACAAGTCCTTAATCATAATCACTGTATCGTCATCATCGTTAGCTGAAAAAAACCAACCAAAAGGATTAAAATAAGCTGCAATCGGTTAGAAATTACAAACCCGCATCCTTCACAGTTGAATCATCAGTGATAATGTCTTGTTTCGAAGTAAAAAAATCCATAATTGCAGAAAATATTTCAGGTTTCATAGCAACCCAGTCTTTCACTTCACTGTTCTAAAACACAGAACATTTGCTACAATTCAGAAAGCACTGTCAAAAGCAGAACAAGTATAACAAACATGCACATCATACATGAAATAAAGAAAATATAACAGTTAAACTTCAAGTGAAATTGCTTTTTAAATGTATTCCAATTCCAGAAAAACCTCATAATACTAAAATAATCAAACAAAAATTACAGTTAATCGTGTGCATTAAAATAAAAATGATAAAACAATTACTTTTGTAACAGTGATGAAGTCTTCGCCAAAAAAGACGCTTTTTACACCTTTGATTCGAAAAATGGCGCTAAAAATGATGATATGCGATGAATAACAAAATATAAGCTGAAATGAATAATTTTTACCGCGCAAGCGGAGAGTTTTCTGCACTTGGTCGATTAGGAAATTCTGCCGTCCTTCCAGGCAGCACTGGAATTCCTGGTAAAAATTTCAAACTGTGTGGATTTGGCGTGTCCATCACTTGAATGTACATCGAGCGTTCTAAAATTTGTCATAATGCTCAAATTGTAAAAAGACTGAAAAGATTGATACAAGCGTCTTTCAAAATTAAATTGCATTGCGAAAATTTACATCAGCTGTGGACATGCAATGAACAGATCGTACGTAAAATTAAATTGAATAAGCCAAATGTTCTTCTAGACACGATGAAATGCAACAGGCAAGCAAGAGCAAAGTTTATGCTAGCATTAGCAGCTTAAGAAGACAAATAATAAAACTGCTCAATTGAAAAATGATTAACGGTTCAAATGGATAAAAGAAACAAACTGCTTACTTGCAATGTTGAATAGAACATTTGAACAAATTTGAATGAAGCATGGCTTGAATTTATTGTGAAACATAGGCTGAAATTAAATGAAGAAACTGAAAACGGAATTCCTTCTTTTGAACAAAATAAAGTTCAACATTAAGTTACAGTATATTTAAACTTGCAAGTATAAACTTGATTACTGTAGCTATAATATGTATGTGTGATGGTAAAAACGAATTACTTGGTTGCATTTGTTGAATTTTGAAAACATTCAACACTTTGCCTCATCATATCAAATATATTCCCTAAAATTGCAAAAAAATTAGAAAAAAAGCATTTTTAAGTATCAAGTATTGCTTTACAGTTGTTGTAAAATTATCGCATCAAATGCATTAATCGTGATATTAAAATTTTGACAGAAATGGTTTTGTTTTAATCCACTAATTTTCATCGGCAAATGAGACAAATCAGACCAACATCAAATTCTGCAAAAGGCATCACACAATGAGTAACTAATGACGCAGTTTGCAGAGAATAAATATATTACAGAAACAGAAAAGTTAAACTAAACATCAACATATCCCAGTTGATTGAAAAATGTATAATTAAAAATAAAAACAAGGCAACTTGTTGTGCTTATGGCCGCAATAAATGATGAGATGGAACATTTGATGATATATAGATATATATGAGCATCGAACAAATAATGTTAAAAGAGAAGTTGCGCTGATTATTTAAAAATAAAAGCAGTAAGTAAAACACAAAACAAACTATGGCATTGAATTGTGACTCTGGATGGAACCCTTATTAAGAGTAAAAACAAAACATTCTTCCAAGCACCAGCTTCTTTGCAAAAAGATTGCCATTCCATTAACTTATCACAGGCGTGTTTGTCTGGAAGTAATAACGATTGGCATCCTCACTCAGTCGCCAGCTGCCGGCGCTTAGCTCTATGAGCAGCAGGATCATCTAGCGGAATGGAATAATTGATGCTTTGGATTAAAACAATTCTGTTTTTTTTCTCATTTACTTTTCGAACCCATGGTTCCTTTGCATCCAAAAAAGCGTTGCGGAATGTATTTCTCAAATCAATCAAACGATCCGGATATTGCCGTTCTAAACTGTATCCAACATTCAGCAACGATGAAATTATACATTCCAACTGAAAAAAAAACAACTGCAGCTTTGAAACAAAAAGCTACTTTCACACAACTCACTTCTTCCATTTTGATCGCATCCAACACGGGAGGCACAAGTAAGTAGTTGAATACTCGAAATAGTATATTTACAAGATCGCCTAAAATGGTGTCGTTCAGTGGAAAAAAACAGCATTTTCAAATGAAATAGAATAAGCATAATATCAAACTTTCAGAAGTGAAACTTGAATCTGAGCACAGTTCAGAAAGGAAAGTAATAAATTCATGCCAATATCTGAAAAATAAATTAAAAAAAATCAAAATCAAAGAAAATGCACACAGGTATAAAAATCTTACGTCACAAATTCAGTGCGAAGCTTATGGCGACGTTCAAAATACTGATTACAACCGGCAACTAAACCCTTGCAAAATTCATTCGAAGAAGCACTCTAAACTGTCGAACATTAAGAACAACAACAACAACAACAACAACAATAAAATATATTTAAAAAAATTATACTGTAATGAAAATAAAGCAACTAACCCTCAACAAAAGATGGCACAGCTTGGCAATTGTGCTCTTTTTCTTGCCGTTTTCAATGGCCAACTTGATCAACACTTGTCCAATAGCACAAGCGTGTTCCGTAGAAGAGCACTTACCTAAACAATGAAAAATAAATAAATAAATTAATTAATTAATTAAAATAAAATAATTAATTACTGTTCAAAAATGAGGCCACATTTTTGTCACCGGCAAGATGCAAAGAGTTGAAAAATTCTTCGATTTTTTTGAAATCAGCATCACTCAACTCTTTCCTCTTGCTCAGATCTTTCACAGAAGCGTGACAACGTTTGGCAATCACCGACTGCAACGGTGCTTCTTTCACTGTTCCATTGCCTTTCAACTCCGCAGCAGCACTGGTAGGGAAAAAGCAAGGCACCGAAAGACGGTTGCTACTTTTGCCAACAGTTTTTGATCGTCGAAATTGAACCACTGAATATATATATATATTTTTTTTAATATAGAAATTTTAATAAATCCACTTCAAATTGAACAAATCAAAGCTTATAATTCTTGATAATGAAAACAACAACAAAAGCTGATAGTATCTTAGTACTTGGAAAAAACAAATAGCAATACTAGTATAGTAGTGCAAACACTAGTAAAATAGCTGAAAAAAATCAAACAACAAACAAACAGCATTCTTTGCAAATTATAAATAGCACAATTAAAAATAACTCTTTAAAAAAAGAACTCAAGAAAAATACATGAAACATTTCACACTGGCGATGTTGATTCATCAAGTTCACTCAACTGTTGCTTAAGCAAATACTTCAATTCTACTATGCAACAACACTGATGCTATAATAAGAACATCTTCCTCTAATTCTGAGGTTAGTTGGAAACTTGTTTTTCCTACATCATATTCACCACAGACTTTTGGACATTGTCAAAAGCTAATACTAATAATAAATAACCTGAGAACTACAACTAACTGCCAAGCAAGCAGTCGAGTACAGTTATCACGAAGAAACCGACTATTCACACAACACAAGCACAATATAAGAAATGAAACTGAGAAAACAACACAGAGAATAAACTTTTAAAGAAAAAAATAATCAAAAATAATTAATTATTGCACAAAACAGCTCAATGAAGAGAAGTATCTTTGAAATGGTTGAGCAAATATTGATCAAGTAGTGAATGAATATTTTTCTCAATCAACATTGTCAGGGAAAAATCATCCGTTGCACAAGAATTTAGCTCAAGTGTCGATGAATGACGATGCTGAAGAAGTGAAATGAATGAATGAATGAATGAATGAATGACGAGAACGTCAACGTTAACGCAAGTCAATGTCGAGCAAAAGAACTGTCACACGTTTTCTCAGCAAAGAATTTACAAGATGATCAACGACAATGTTAAGTCTGATCTGAAAGCGATCAAATCATCAATCCGGTCAAGCGATGCAAACAATTTCAAAACTGGTCAATATTCACAAACTTATTTCAAGGATGATTGATAAAAAAAAATTTTTTTTTTCAATATTTGCATTTAAATAACATTTGTGCATAGTGACATGCAAAATTAATTACCCGTTTCAGTTTCATTCAACTCTGCCTTCTTGTCCACTTTTGTAACTGTTGACGATGGAGTATTTTCAATATTTTCCATCGACTTTGTCAAAATGTCATTCTTTCGCATATCTACATCACAGGGAAAAGAAGAAAAAAAATCTCGCTCTATATCGCATATAGCAAAAAATAAAGAAAAAACACAGCAACTATCAAATATATGTAATGTTTGTCAAAAATTCAAAAAAAAAACAAAAAGTAAAGTTACTTGGAGGCCGGTACAGCTGAAACGGCTTGCGAACACCCTTGGATGGACTTTTTCTCGGCGAATTTTGAAACTGAAACAGCTAGCTAGCTAAGCTAAAAGCTTACTGCAAAAAGAGCAGTGGTAAAATATTTTACCGCTACACTTTCCATTGTCAATCATCTAAAATTGGCGAGCATTCTGAGCATGAAATTGAGTATGAGCAACTTGATTTCGAACGACACTTTGAAAACGCGTTCAACGTTCACAAAGCCAGAGCACCACACAATGCACCATGCTACGCAAATGCGCGCGACATGCATGCCACAACACGTGGGCGGCAGGTAATACTGTAAGTAATAATGTGCACGTAAGAGAACAAAAAATGAATCACACCTGTTACAATTTTTCAGCAACCACCTGTTTAACGCACGCAAACATTCCAATTAGATGATGATGATGTTCTTTTCGTGAAAATGAAAAAAATTCTTCACACATCTAATTAAATGAATAACTGTATCCTACTTTGAATTATACACTTTAATTCAAAGCAAAACAAATAAAAAAAAATACTTTACACGAAGAGTAAGTAGTTTGTAGTTGAAATGCTGCGCAAAGTTAATTTTTTTTAATATTATAAACTTTGTATCGAATAAATTATATGAGATCTGCAAAATTTTCATGAAATGAGCTGATACTTCAAAATTGAAAAAAAGTTCATACAACAAAAAACGGACTAACGATAAATTAACCAATTCCCAAACGTTGTTAGATAAAATAAAAAAAATCGCAATAAATATCAAATTTAACAGTGTTTTTTATTCTGAAAAGAAGTTTTCATATTTTCGAAATATCTACTCAAACACTCACTACTGGGATAAAAGTCACAGCAAATTGTACAACTAATTATGAACAGAAGAATGCGTTTCAGTGAAAAGCAAAGCATCCAATCAAACTAAAGCAAAAATTATTATAAAAAACAGAAAAAAAAGGAAACAAAATGCGCATGCAGAGATGCTTCGAAGATGGTGTTGCAGCACTTGCAAAAAGCGAACGTTATTACAAAGTTATTTTTGCACATTTCACTGCAAGACGTTACCCACTTCAGGTATACTTAAATTTGAAACGCAAAAACCTAAACAACATAAAAGCATACAAACATCACGAATGTTAAGAAGGCTGTCTTTCTGTATGTAACAACAATCAAGTGTTAAGAGCTTACTGTAATTATGGAAATAAATATACTTCACTTTTCGTTTTATTTTATAATTTATTGAAACAGATGAACTGTTCAGGGATGTTTTAATTTTAAATGTTTTTTCGGACAATTATTTCATGATTCAATTAAAAATTCAAAAAAGTAAGTGAAATGCAACTTATAAATAATAATAGTGCCACATTAACAAATCACACATATTATATTTCATTTATTTTTATATAGCACAAAATTTATATAAATATTTAAACACAAATAAATGTATGTATATATATGTGTGTGTGCGTGTAAATAGATGCAAATATATGTATAAATATATAATTTGAAAAGGACGGAAAAACAATTTAAACAAAACAACTAATGGGTCAGGTAAAGCATATGCATTTGTCGACATGGTATAGTGACAGTGATGCGGTAGAACCGTGAAAACATTTCAGACCTGATGAATTTTAAAAAATGAAACATATCGCCTCTGTTCAAGGCTGCAATGGAGGCAGACCTTGATGACAGAGGCGGAAACAGTCATTTCGTGAACTGAAGCGATTCGCGTTTCCACCACAACCAGCATACTGTAATGTAATGCAGTCGTTCTTGGAGCTATCGAAGTAATAGAACACGGTTGATTTTGGACTCTGCTCTGACGAGCTGCAAAGCCTGCCTTGATCTGGTGGCAAATGGCAAGTATCAGTTTGAAGTTGTGGTCTCGGGGTCTGAGAAATTCCACTCATGGTCAATTCTAAATACACAAATACAAAACAAAATGATAAACATATTCATATACATAGATGTATGTAACAGTAATTTCATCTACCCATAGTCATTTGACTTCCAAATGCTGCTGGCGGCATTCCTTGAACTTGCTGCTGAGAAGAGTGAAACAACGTGGGTGAGTTGGCAACGTTCGCTGGAGCCTGTGGAAATGACATCAGAGCAGGCTGTGATTCTAAAATTGAAATTATATTTAAAAATAAAACCAACTTCTGCAGACTGGTCATTCGTTGTTCGCATACCTGATTGATGATTGGGTAACGATGGCTGAATGGTTGGAACGTTTCCAGAGACTGGTGTCATTGGTAAATCTTAAATTTAATATTATTATTCAATATAGTTTTTCACCAATCGAATCCGAATAGTTTTGCAATCTACATCACAACTAAATTTTTCACAGATTACTCTGCACTTCTTTAGTTATAAAAGAAATAAATTTCAAAATTCATACTCGATGAATGAACGCTCGATTGAAATTGAACAGCAGTGTTCGATTTGCCTTCTAAAGATAATAAACTGCATTGCAGATTAAATGATCAAACATTCATACAAACGTACGAAATTGGTAAGCAGCTGGCGATATTTGGACAGGAGTGGTCGGTAAACCTAAAATTTGCATGATACGTTTAGCACGATTTGTTAACATTCTTAGTGTAAGTGCATTACCTTGCGGTGATGGTGTTAAACGGCTTTCCACATGTGCAGTATCAGAAAACACTACAAAACAAAAAATACAACATTACAAACATGTACGTTTTAATTAATATGTGCGTTGAAAATCCACTCTCACTTGATTTCTCTACAGAAGGATTGTTAAGAACTGCCGCATTTTGTTGAAGATCTGCAATTTCATCGTCAACATGCAAATATTTTTTAACTGAAAACTCGTAGAACTTACTGTTCTGTTGGTGAATCATCATCATCTGCTGTTGATGTTGATGTCCAGCTGAAATGCATAAAGTACAGATATAAAATTAATTCATATTAAATCGTATAAAATCACTGCAAACGTTACCAAAATTCGATTGCGGCATTGCTCTGTTCATAACCGGTGGTCCTGAAAAATTAACAAATTGTTATTTCAAAAAAGAACTCATTAAAAGAAACCAAAATTGCAAAAATCATTACTTTGCATCATTGGAACTTGCTGATTTGCCATAGAAGAAGCATTCATAAGCACTAAAAGTGGAAATTTTTTCATGTAAAGAATACTTTCGACAATTCGTTTATTATACTTTGGTGTTGAATTGGTGATTTTGGAATCTGACCATTTGCGACTGAGTCAATGCTAGCGGCTTGCGGCTGAATCATTGCAAACATAGGTGGACCACCTGTAAACAACAAAATTCACCTTTCACAATAATCAAACAATAAGCAACAATTTAAAATTTGAGATATGAACAATTAAAACGAAAGAAAAATTAATACAAATCTTCCACTAGAGACAGCAAATGCATTGCATCACATTAAAAATTTTATAAACTGCTTTCGCTGCCGTTATAAAATTATGCTTTGGTAATTTTTTTTTAAATCAAAATGTTCCTAAGTACCTCGATCTTGCAGCTGCTGTGACTGCTGCTGAACTTGTTGTACGGTTGTCGAGTTAGCTACCATATGCAGTTGCTGATCAGATTTTTGAACAGCAAATCCACGCCTATTTGCTAAACAATAAAAACAATTTCATTCATTTTCTTCATCGATAATAGAAGCTTTCGCAATGCAATTCAATAATATTCACTCACCTTCAGCAGGGATAAGTTTCGATTGTTCGAGTTCTTCAGGCATTGGAGCCATTTTTGGTGGGTCAGGTAAATGCCCAGGTGCGCCAGCAGGCAAATCTTGATTTTCCACATATTTTGGACAACAGATATGGAAAAAGCCTTTATGACAAACGTAATCTTCTGGGCACTCGATACCGCCGGCACTGGCACCGCAAGTGACCGGACTAGTTTTGCCGCCAAGGGGCAACAAGCCACCAGGACAAGCGGTGTATTTAGCTCCTGGAAAAGAGTGAACAATCACACATCTAATTTAATGTACAAATAAAAATTTGAAACAATTACTTACTTAATACGCATTCTTGACGACAGAGATCAATCGTGCCAAAATTGTTTCGATTTCCTTGGCATCCGCCGTAATAAAATAGACGACAATCGTCAACTGCTTTGTCGTAATAAAATCGAAGATGAGAACCTTTGCATGGTCCTGGATTTTTCGGTTCATCACAATAGGGTGATCGTTTCCCAGCTGAAAATGGTTTCACCGCTATCAATTATTAAGAAAAGAGAACGAGATGAACAAATCATCCTGATCAGCCTCACCTGAACTGAACACGCCTGCGCTCAGTGTAGGCGGTTGCGGAACCACTGGATGATAGTCTGAGTTGGGTCCAAAGATTCCGTTGACCAATTCCTTGGGTCTTGCTTGGGATTTTGCATACGCCTCATTTCCGGATGGTATAGGCACTGCTTGTTGTTGGTCGTACGGCATTCCCAGAGACGGAGCCTTCAGCGCTGACACCAGAGGCAAATTTGGCAACATGTTCATACCTACTTCTTCTGGATGCATATCATGCGCAGATCGCTTCACAGCGTTGTTCGTCACTTCCACACCCCTCGTCACACGTCGCAATGGATATCCATCTGCAGTATCGTCAACAGAATTCGGTTGTGAGGTTTGTGGTGGAGGTGCGGTCAAGTAAAAGTTGAACGACTGCGGCTCTTCTTCAGGGCAACAGAAAAAGTCGATTCCATTAAAGTAGCATCCTGATGACGGTGGACATTGAGTTTTGCCAGGTAAACAAAGCACTGGCTGACCATCAGCACCCAATCTAACGGGCAAACCATTTGGACAGGTCGGAGTTTCTGTTTGTGCATTGCCAACTGAGTAATCTGGCATTGACGGAACATTGCCGTATCCGTCCGCAGCTGCGGATGCTTCGTACGGTTCTGGAACATAATTCGGTATCGTTGGTGCACCGATCATATTCAAAACAGTCGTCTGATAATTGTCTTCAACCACACCGCTCGGCATCATCACCGCACCAGGTGGTGTTTGATAAACAGATGGTTCACGATGAATCACTTAAAAAAGATCCATCTCAAAATTTAAAACAAAATTCATTTTAAAATAATTCTTACTCATTTTACTTGGAGATATGGCATTTCCAGGGTCTGTGAAAAAAGTCGGCATCTCGCTTATTTTTGTTTCAACGTCTGTAATGAAAATTATAAGCAAACATGAGAATCATGAAAAGTAAAGAAATACAAAACAAAATTACCATTACTAGTCTCGTGAGTGGTAGTTAAAATAGATGATTCAGAATCTGCCGCATCCGAGGGGGTTTTCGTTGAGATGGAAAGAGATGGTTCAGCAAATTGTGCTTGTTCAGATGCAGTGTTTCGCCAAACTTTTTCATAAACTATACAGAAATCAACCGATTGTAGAGTTGAATAAATTTTTTCTTCTCAGCAAACCTGGACAAATTTGGTCGCATGCTTCCTTGGTTTCAAAGTTGTTCGAATTACCGCCGCAGCCTCCGTAAACGAAAAGTTCACAGCGCATGTTTCTTGGATTGTAATAAAAGCGTACAATGTACCCAAAGCACGGACCAGGATCTTTCTCTTCGCTGCAAGCAGCTGGAATTTGTACCCCAAGAGCGTGAGCACCTGAACTCATTCATGTCATTCATAATAAAAGCTATACAAAACAGAAAAAGTTGCTTCTCACCAGATACGCAACGAAGCTTGCACATGTCTTCTGTATCAAAATTGTTGCTATTTCCTCCGCAAGATCCGTACTGAAACTGTTCACATTTGCCAGTCACTGCATTGTAAAACCTGTACGCAAAAATATTCGTTTAATGTTAAAAAAACAAGAAAATACGAGAAAAATAATCCAACTAACCATTTCATCATAAAATCCATGCATGGACCCGAGTCTCTTGGTAATGAGCACACAGGATCAACATCTTCAGCAATTTTCGTTTGTTCAACCGTTACTACTGCAAAAAAATTAATTTCATCAAAAAAAATTCATCAACAACTAATACAGTATGCGGTTATTGACGTATAGGTATATCTAGCTATTTACAGTAAGAGTGGTTCCACTACACAGCAACTGCGCAACATATCAATTACCTGGCTTTACAGTTGTCAGTGTTGGAATAGATGCCTGTGATGTTGTAGCTTTCTCAATTTCTGCAGTTGGATGTGGTTTTTTGCTGACATCATCTGACTTGTGCAAATCAACTGGATGAGTTACAACTGCAAAATTATCAAAAAAAGAAATTAAAACAACCAAAGAAAAAATTGATACAAATTATTAGTCTATCAAAGAATATATACATAAGTCTAATATATAAATACACACGTATACATATACGTAATCAACTTACGGAATGCTTTGCAATGTATATTGCATTCTTTCAACGAATAAAAGTGATTCATATTTCCACCGCACCCAGTGTAGTCGAATTTTTCACAACGTCCAGTTTCAGCGCTGAAGCCCCATCTAGATTGTACAGGACCAGTGCAAGGGCCTTTGTCCTAAAATAAATACAAAAAATAATCTCATTGAAAAATCTCACACACATTATATATTTCTGGCTTACTAATGGAAGTAAGCACTTGTCTACGGTTTCATTTTTCACAGGTTGTTTTGCAACGGGCTTAGCTGAAGAGGATACTGGTTGCAGAGGAATTTCATCAATTTTTTCATCCACTTTCAGAGCAGGAGTAGGGTATGATGTAGGAGTTGTCGTATGTGGCGTTCTAAGCTTGGCTATTTGTAAAGCGGTTAAATCTGGACACATGCATTCCACACAACCGCGGCCATTCGTGATTGCCAAACATTCAGGAGCACATGACTTAGTTTTGCATTCCACTTCCACTATTAAAAATAACAAAAAGCAAGATATTTTTTTAATAAATTTTCTAAAATTCTATCATATACCATTTTCCATTTTCTGGGTATTGACATCTGGAGATTTGGCGGGGCTTGAAACTTGTTGAGGACGAACTGTAACAGTTTCCACTCGAGGTGTAGCATGGCTTGCAAGTTGAGGCCGAACACTAAATGGAATCGGTTCAACAGTGGCTGGTTGCGCAACCGTGACTTTCGTTTTCTTTTGATTGTTAGGAGCTAAACATAGATGTAAAACATTCAATAGTGTACTTTTACTAAGATTTTTCGCTCAATTACAGCATTCTTTCAAACACTCTTCCCTGCTTCCAAAATTGTTTCCACTTCCTTTGCAACCACCATAGTGGAAAACTTCGCATAATTTTCTTTCCTCATTCCAGTACCTAACAATAGAGCTTTATAATATGTGAAACTGAATGTCAAGAGTAGAAGTTTGCATACCATCTTATGAAACGTCCATTGCAAGGACCAGAATCTTTTGGATGAAGACATCGATTGATATCTGGTAGAGTACTCTGATGTGAAGTAGTAGTTGGTTGGACATTTTCTGAAGAAGCAGAAGACTTTCCACAAGTTTTTTCACATTCGGCCAAGTCTTTGAAATTGTTCTCATTGCCTCCGCAACCACCGTAAAAGAAGTACTTGCATTCTTTGAATTCTGTGCTGTAGTAAAATCGAAGTTCAAACTTGTTGCATGTTCCACGATCTTTGGGTAGTGTGCAACTCTTAGCAGTTGACTGTACTAAATTGCTAGCAGATTCTGAAAACATTTTTTAAAATTAATAATAATATTATTATTAAATTTATAAACAACTGCATACGGTTGTCATCTGCATTGCTTGCTGGACAACATGCTGCCATTGTTGGTCCCATCATACATTTGTAACCTTTTGGGCAGGCTCGGCCAAAACAGTTGTAAATTTGACCAGACTGTTCAAGCAGGGGTGAAATTCCAGGACCACAGATTGGTCCAGATGGTTTGTTTTGTTGCAATTCAATTGGTTTTTCTACAAAAAGAAAATGATGTTTCATAATAAAAATTTGCTTTTCAGTAAAGCAAATTATTTACGCCTGCAGTCAGGCCGTCCTTCATTGGCTTGCTTTCTCGTTCCAGCAATTTCTACTCCATCCTTATCAACACACCAACAAACTTGAGAATGTTCATGACACTGAATCTCTTCAAAAGCTCCATCAGCTGTGCAGCTGTAAATAACACCAGTTTGAATATTCACACGGTCTGCATTTGCTTGATTCTCTTTTTGGGATAACTGCCGCTGTTGCTGGCATTCTTGAAAATAAAGGAGCAATTAATTAATTAATTAATTAATTACAACTATCAAAATCCAAACACTTACTAGTCAATGGATGAATAGACGGCTTGACATTTTGCTCTAAAAAAGCAAAACAAGATCAATTAACAACAACAACAACAAATCAATTTACACCGCTTTACAAATTTTTACCAGAAGAATCAACTGATTTTTCTTCAACACGAGGGCTTGTGGTCATCTGGTGGAAAACATTAGCTGAGGTAAGCTTTTTTGGTCGTTCTGTATGGCCAGAGTCGGGCGATGGACCACCACCACCGGCAATACAAGCTTGTTCACAATCTTGCTTGCGTTTGAACAACTCTGGTTGACCACTGCTACCTTTGCACAGAGCATATGGATATGAGACGCATTCATCTCCACGACGATAAAATCGCAATACAAATTGTGAACGGCCAATTGTTCGACCGGCATTAGAGCCACAAGTAGCTTGAAATGGTTGCCGTTCACATGGATTAATTTCTTTACCTGAATTGAGAAAAAAAAATAATTTTTCATACTATTTAATTTTATATCTTTGTTATTTCATTAAATTATTCTTCTCATTGCTCTGTATTAATTAATCAATTAGCTTTTAAAATAGTGCAAACTGAGCCCAGTAAACTGCTGCACGCTGCCTACGTGAGCTTCATACTGACATTCAACTTTGTCAATAGATTTTATAACACACTGTTGTTGAATGATCTAACTTCTCTTCTATTGTATTTTGTGCAAATTGTAAACGTGCTCCAGTAATACTGCAAGTGATGAACAAGTAGTGCCTGGTGTGACCAAGAAGAGGAAAGGTGCTACCTCTAGCAAATTAACAGTAACAATAATTTTTGGTACAAAATTGAAAAGCGTAATATCAAATGAAATGGTAATTTTGGAAAATTTGCTTAATTCTCTACACCAATTTCTTTATTTGAACGCAGTTCACATTATCAAGAAAGAAATGAATGATGCGAAAGATGCAAGTTGTTTATCTTTCAGTCAGAGTTCAAATTTTACAATATTTCTCAACAATGAACTGTGAATACACAATACAAATTATTCGTCATAATTGCATTTACATTTACAATTCACAGATCATATATGGCAAGTATGGTGTCTTGTTTCTTTGATAAAGATATCTCAAAAGAATGCTTCTAAGAGACCACTTGAAATAGACAAAAGAACTAAAGATGGAGTGGTTGCAAATTTTCAATACTTGATTATTGTCGACAATAATCTATTGAATCGAGATCAAAGATTAAACGAAACCCCCAGGCGAGGATGGATCGTTGAGGACAAAACTAACACAATGCGCAGGTGAAGGCCGGTCGGAGTGCAACAAGCATCCTGAGTTACAATCACCGCAGCACCGACCTCTTCAGCTGTGACCTTGAATCTGCGTGAACGCTTATGCAAAAAGTTGCCTTCGATTGATTTTGAAAATAAACAATAATTATGCATAATTTCAAATGCTCACTGCAATAAATACTCAATGCGGTGATCAAAAGCAAATATTGCTTAATCGTCTCATACACAGGAAATGTTCAGCTTCTAATACTGCGACCCTATTGAAAATTGGTTCGTGTCCGTCGCAGTTGACCAGCTGGACTTCCGTTTCGAATGTCCGTCTGTCTTATCAAACTGACCGAAATATATTCAATTCAATTGATCGTGACTCAATTTGGGCAACATGCTTGTAAAATGACCGACCACACAGGCAACATCTGCCTTTATTGAAGATGATAAATAAATTATTATTCACAATAATTTACGAGTTTCCATTACAGCAAAATTAATTTTTCGTAAACAGAACATTCCTTATTGTTGCCAGCATAGCTGATAAACAACAAGATGATTGTTGTTGTTGTATTCCTGATCTTTTATGGTACTTCTTTCAGAAAATTCTACTCCACATAAACAACCCGTTCAGAAAAATACAAAATATATACTTTTTCTATGTCTTTGCCAATTCAACCACTCCTATATACGATATGATAATCTAATTTTCTCATAAGTAAGCTTAAAAAGTGAATAAAACCTTAAAAAAACTTAAATTCTAAATGCTTTATGTTATTTATCTACATAATTGCTGTACAAATATGTAGATGAGCAGATACTGTGCACACAGATACATGTAAATATATATATATACTCTGAAATTTAAATAAATAAATAAAAATGTTAAAAATTTTTTTGCTTACTTGAAGAAATAAGTAACAAGTTGAGGAAAGTAACCGAAGCTAACAAAAATATGCCGTGCATGACGACAACAACAAAATGATGAAATTGAACTCAAAGCAGATATTATTGTATCCAAAAGAGAACAACCAGCAACCAAGTTAAAGAGAACTACGAATAATGGCGGTGCGATCCGGTGAGGAAGAAGAAGCCGCGTTGACTTTGTCCGCCCGTTCGCTGTTGTGAAACAACCCAACAAGCGGGTGGCGCTTTACCTTATGTCGCTAGCCAACTGCAAACAGCCAATCAGCTTGCGAGCATCGATCGACGCAGTTCGCCGACCTTTGTCCCATCAGGGCAGAGTTTCGACGTCGGATGTCACGTAGGGGATTCTGCATGTCACAACCTGCAGAGCTGAATCCCTTTGGCGACTGACACCGATTCCAACAGACCGACTCCGCCCCCGCATGCCCAGAGTCAATGGCCATATTCTGTTGCATCACAGCCGAACCTGTAACCCATTTCCTTGCAAACAAATGATCAACAGCACAAGGTCGACTGTTTTTCTTCTTCTTCCCAAAAATGCTAAAACAAAACTGAACAAGCAAAATGTCGACGCTCTGCGGTCGGCCAATGACTCGCAAAGTGCAGAAGCGGAGAGCAGAAATTTCACCACGAGAATCATCTTCGAAAAAATCATTCACAAAATCTACATTTGTTTTTTTTCACATTACCATAATTAAAATTAAAGCAAAAGTTCATCGTGCTTGTATTTAAAAAAAATACTTGAAAAAAATGCAAATTTTCCACATGCTTGTATATATGCAAAAAAAAAATAGAAAAGAAACCAACAAAGCATCATCATCATAATACAATGTAGTTTGCATCACTTTCACAACATCATTGTCACCAGAGCACATCAGCATATATGATAACAATTTTTTAATATAAAAAAAATTGAAATTCCAACTTTCCCTTTTTAAGCAAAAATGAATGATCTTCCGGTTTATTGAACGCACATCAATAAAGATTGATGCACATATGAAAATGTGACATTTTTTTTCTCGAACAACCATAGCTCATTTAAATGATAACTGATACAGTTGGAGTGAATTTTCTTTGTCGATTTTCACAAAACACAACTTTCATCATGGGAAAAAATTTTTCAAATACATAACAAATTCATAAACTCAACACTGAAGAGAATGAACAACAAGATTGGAAATATGAAAAAAAAATATTAGAATGTACTTCTTTATCTTATAATTTAGCAATGAGCAACAATTTCAATAACTGAAATAATAATAATAATTCAAAATATTCATTTTCCTTGTTGAAAACCCCTCATTTTCAATAAAAATCCCAATATTAATAGAACAATATCATAAGTAGCGGTCGTTGTATTTGCTTTTGCAGTAAAATTTTGAAGTTGAGAATCTTATGTTGAGGAAAATTATTTTTCATGTTAAAAGGAATAACCAAGATTACAATGAATGAATGACAAGAGAAATTTAAAGGTTGAATGACCAAAGATTGATGTCGTAAAGATTTATAACAAATGTCAGTCATTCTGCATTAGTTCAACGCACAATTGAAATAACATACTATTATTCATAAAAAATAAATTCAATAATAAAAATTTCTTGAAAATGAAAAATGCGCAAATCTTTTCAAAAGAATTATACAGATAATTGTATGAATATAACTTAAGAAAATTTAATTATATTTTTACATGCAATATTTTTGGTTAATCAATTTGGCATTATTGTAACCATGGTTCACTGTCACTTTTCATACGTAAGACATCGATTAAATTTTACAGTTTCACAAATAGCATTCTTTTGAATTCATAAACATAAAAATACAATTTCTGTAAAGATGAGGTCATTGTCACAGAAATTGCTAATGCTGCTGCTATTCGTTGCAAACAACGAAAACATACACACAGACACACAGACACACACGGCAGAAGTAATTGTATTCAAGCTGCTTTCACATATTTATTCATATATTATCCTCCAATAATGTTTCTTTAAATAATATACCACAAAGTATAATTAAATATCCTGCAACAACTTATCTCTTGAAAAATGCAAATATTTGCATTGTTCAGTTTCAATTAATCAACATAGAACACTACAGCAATAAAGTACAAAATTGTTATGCACAATATAAGTTTCTTTATATTTTTCATTTTATTACAAAGGTTTCGTTTTCACTAAACTCTTTAAAAATGCTTATATTCAATTCTATTCTATTCTAAAATAGTTGAACATTAAATATATATAAACAAATATAAACTTCAAAAATTCAGATGTTATAAATTAAAAAAGTAAAATTTCAAGCTAAAGTTTTAATAATAAAATGCAATTTAAAATACAAATTCGCAAAAAAATATAACTGTAAAAATGCTATAATTCTACTTGAAAATCATGTATTCAAATAAGTCTTGAAATCATAATTCATAAAACAATGACATTTCCTTACAAATGAAATATATCAATACAAATTTGCAATAATTTAATGCAAATATGAAACAAAATTTATTAATCGAAACATAATTAAAAATTTTTTTTTCCAAAATTGAATGTCACAATACAGTATGTCAATCAAGAGTTGATGAAACCATTACAATATAACAGAGTTATAAATGACCATGCTTTTGATAATTTTCACTAACTGACAGTAAACAGCTTCTTTCAAAAAGTAATTATTTCAATAAAAATGTATAAGAGTTATCGAAAAATAAAGCAGAATTTATTGCAAAAACAAGCTTTTTCGAAAGTATTTGCACAAAATTGCAGTTTCACTTTAAAAATAAGAATCGAACTAGTTTAAAACAAAGCAAATAAAATAAAATGTTCTCTCAAATGTCCATAAATTATAAAAGAAGTCAATGAAAATCATAAATTCCTTAAATACATAAGTAATTAAAAGTATTTCGCTTCAATCAAGTACATTCTGCCATAGTAAGCATGCAAATTTAGCAATATGAGAAAAACAAATCCACATTACAGTATTTTAAACTTTAAGATGTTATACTATCTGTAATAATTTATTTGCAATAATTGTGTACTAGATAATGATTGATTAAAATTCAAAAATTTTAAGCAAATAAATCAAATTGAAACGCAACTTAATTAAATTTACGTAATTCTAATATCTCAATTATGCAACAGCTTAAAAATTATTCTTCAACATGACAAAATTATTTGTTTTCAGAATCACAATAAAATCACATTCTTCTGACAAATCGAATACACTACAAAAAAAGAATTGCTGCATTTTTAATTGGTGAAACAATTTCATCCTTATGCATTCATTCACTTCCTAACTTTGCACTTGAAAACATAAATTCAATTCCGGTTAATTAACATACAGTATGCAACAATAAATATTATGTCAATTTAAAGATCTACACCCACCACCATTGATTGCTACGCTGCTACCGAAGTTGTTTATTTAATTTTTCATAAAAATTGCTGTATAATTGTAAAATTGGAAAGCATTAAACAGAACCATTTTCTAACTTGCGGTAACAAGACAGCTCCCAGGTATCAGTTCACAACAAAAGTGCAAATTGTTCGAAGCGGACGGATGCAAAAGAAAACTTGCTCATCTGCAAGAAACACCACAATTCTTCCTATTCATTGTTGTGACTCAGCGATGCTGTTAATTCTATTTAACAATTGACACTGCCGATGTTATAGATGTAGGCACTTAGATGTCAAAGAACTAGTAAAGTAAAGCATTTATTGCAACAGTGCTATTTCCATATTCTAAAATATTGTTCATATTTTAGCGGAAAAAAATCAGGAACCCCATCCATCTGTGTAAACAAATAAATATCTATATATCTATATATTGATACAGATGTTGACGGTCTGTTCGTATGATACTTAATAAACAAGAAAAAACCATCTCCTAATGTAGATGTCAATCACAAGTAGATCAACTAAAACACATCTCTGACAGAAATAAGCCAGAAATACTTGATTTTTTAAATGGCGCAACGTCGTTTACAACAGAAAACTGTCAAATGCATTTACATCGATAACGCTGTCACCGTTAGCAAAAATGCTTCAGGGCATATTCTGCAGTCGGGGTCGACAAAACACCCAATCAAACTATGAATCTTGATTGACGCCCAAAAATTCAGACCCAAGCAAAACAATCTATTCACAATTCCACCATCACAAAAGACTGACTCTTAAATACCTTTCTCATATTGCAACAGAACAAAAAGCTTCGGCTTCATTTAAACCGTTTAACATTTACCAAACAATTAGCGTAAGTATTCTCTTTTTATCCGTCATTAAAAAAAGTGAAACTTAAGTTATCCTCTTCACAATTATTCATTTGCCATATGCATATAAGCATAGATGTTTCTGACAATAGAATACATTTCAATGCTAACCAGTGTGATTAATCAATTAATGTGGTAAAACACACTACATTTCTATTTCAAAAAAATTACTCGCAGAAATACTTTGCTGCTGATATACAATATATTTTGTTGAGCCTTTTTTCTGATATCAGTTTCGCATGTTTCAGTGATTTAGCCATGCCACAAGCAAACGGCACACAAAAATTAGATGACAATGTCATCAACAACAAGAATAACCATAACATTTCAAAGAGCAATACGGTTCCTGAGCTGAGCGAATACAAGGCTCGAAAACGGCGCAGCACTGCGGCTAGCCTGGAGAATCGCACTGGAGCAATGTCGAAAATAGACGAAAGCATTATGGATGTAAATCTCTCCGGATTGCATGAATTTTCCAACGCCACCACCACTTATGGTAAAATGCTGTGGGCAATTTTGATCGCTTTAGCTGTTGTTGGCTCGTGTTATGAAGTTTATAAAATTCTTTATAACTATTACAATTGTCCAATTGTTACTGAATGGTCAGTGAAGGCGACAAGAGCTATAGATTTCCCCAAAGTGGAAATTTGTCTCACATCATCAATTGGTCAAAGTGCGATTGATGAATACCCGAATGCGGCCACAGTTGCAGCCACAATGAAGAAACGATTACTGTTTACAGATTCGAACAGACCCAACAAAGCAGCAGAAGAACGTTCCAAGCGACAAGTTCAACACGTTCTACCTCAATTTTGGGATATTCCACCAGAATGGCATCCGTCGAAACAAAAACGACATACGACATTAGACGACAACAACAACAACACAAATCTATCGAATATGACAAAATTGTTCGACGATTTCATGCGTTACAGTTTCAGTGTAGACGATGTATTTTTAGATTGCGTTTTCCGAGATACAATGATGAGACAGCTGAACTGCAACGATGTTATTACAGAAGTTCTGAATCCTAACTGGGGAAAATGTTTCGTCGTTTCAGTAGGCGACAGAAAACAACACGTGCCTGGTCAAGGACTGGTGCTAGTGATGAATGCACAAAATCACAACTATCCTACAGAAAAATCTCTAATGCCTAAAACGGCTGGCATGATTGTCAGCATTCACCACGATTACAATCCGTACAGTTTCAACTATATCAACGTTCCGACCAAAAGTTACACTAGAATGGGCTTGTACGCAGAGTACCACGAGTATCTGGATGTAGAAACAGGACCCAAAGCTCAGCCGTGTATTTCTGAAGAGGAGAAACATTTTTCCGTGCTAGATTTGGAATACAATGTTGCCGCATGCCAGATGGACTGTTTCCAAAACTTAACACTGATCAAATGTGATTGTATCATTTTGCAAGATGTCAACTTTGTCAAGTCAGACATTCGAGATAGCGTGCACTTTTGCTCACCTGAAGAGATTACGAGCTGTGTATTACCCGAAGTGACCAATTCAGACGAAACGCAAACTCTGTACGAAAGCTGCTGTGACAAATGTCATACGTCATGCTCTATTTGGCATTACAATGTACAATCGAGCTCGATGGGACTTCACGAACCAGCGTTTAACTTTCTGCAAAAGTACAACATCTCGTTGGACAACTTGGTCTATCTGCACATAGCGCACACCAGTCTTGAATATACTGAAGTTGGGCAAGAATGGGCAACGGAAATTGATAATCTGATTGCTGATTTTGGCGGTCAAGTAGGTCTATGGATTGGTGGCAATTTGATCACTTTTATACAAATACCAATAATGCTATTGCTAATCTTTTTCGTCTCCATGTATGAAAAATTTGTTGGTGTGAGAAAAATTCGTCGAGTAGTCGACCAAAAACGGAACATGTGGTCCACATGGTCGACAATCATTCAAGCTGGTCGAGATGGACAAGGATCACCACTGCCTTGAAAGGCAGCCACAAAGGCGGGAATACCAGTTGAAAAGCTATTTCACCGTTTAGAACTCGACTATTTCACCTTTCCATTAATAACGATCACTAATTATTGTGCTTTAATGTATTTACAAATAAAAAACATTAAAATCACAACGCCCTGCTAACCCACACAAATAAAATGATAACTTTCTAACATTGCAGTACTCAACTTCATCATCAACTTAAATATCAAAAAACTACAGTATACTACTCTACTTGCTGAAATGTTCTGATTGAATAAAGCATTTTTGATTTCTGAAGATAAATTTTTCACTTTTCCACATATATGTATTTAATTTTATAAAAATTCCCATTAAAAAAAATATTTATATATATGTGATGTATCTGTGCGCTAAATGCCCACTGAAATGTGCTGCAAAATGTGAAATGCATTTCTTTTCGCAATTACAAAAATTACTCAATTTATCAAAAGAGACAAATCTTAAACTCAAACATTTCCAAGCAATTCATCTGTCTGATTCGTCAGAGTGTTAGAGAACATAAAATTGAATACTGCAATTCAAAATACAACTACAACTTCAATGAAGATTTCTTTTCTCTCCTTATACGCCCCATTGAATTTGATATCCAGAATTGTATGAACAAACAGAACAATTTTTGAAAATTTCTCACGAAAATCAACAACATATTGCCAAAGAAAAAAATCAGAAATAGTTTCTGAAAAAAAGTAAATAAATTGTACTTACCGAATAATTTTGCAACGAAGCGGTTACTGGAGCCATTATTTCACCATTAACTTGCACAGGCTTTAGTAAAAATGGACAGCAAATCAGGCTAAATAAACAAAATTATCAACGTGAATTTAAATAAAATTGCAAACGATCTTATCACTGGCGGGCATTCTATTTATCAATGGTAATTGTGTGCAATTCAAGTTCTACTTCCAGAATTACTACTTTCCGCTTTGCACTCTTGTTATTATACTTTTTAAATTATACGTGCAAAAAACGTATTTCACTAACTGCATCTTACAATAATACTTTGCATATGATATGCAATTGCAAAGAAAAAAATTTTTTTCCCCTAACAAATACAGATTGAATTTGTATTTTGAAAAAAAGCTGAACTATACTTACAAAAAAATGTGGCAAGATTCAGCTGCAAACGATCTGTGGATTTGGACTGAGAACAATGGAACAAATGACGACAAAACGGAAGATCTATAAAAAACAGAAAACAAAAAGATCTTTCAGTCAAAAAATTCAAACGTCACACATCAAAGTGCAGGTTTAATGAATGGATGTTCTTTGAAACATCCCTGAAGTTGAAACCGTTGCCGAATATAAATAGTGATCAATTGGTGATTGTTATTTCTCTATTGATGCATTCATTCAATAGAAATAAATACAAAGAATAATACATCGACACAACCAGTTCCTGGCCTCTTCTTGCATTTCCGCTAAGCAAGTCAATGCTTCGGCTGAAGCATTCAAGCGTCTCTAGCTCAACCATGCTGCCTGCTTCTGCAAACGATCAACGAAGCCCACCGACAAAAGTAACATATAACTTCCACACGTTCAGCAACAATGTTAAATCATGAGAGGTAAATTTTTTTTCAGGATGTTCGCCAACTGTCGTATGAGATACCGAAATTTATAAGAGCCGGATTCACGCAGCCAGAATTTTTGAAAGTTTTCGACGATGCCAAAGTAGCCGTTGGTGGCCACGTAACATTCGACTGCTTGCTGATCGGCACGCCCCGACCAAAGGTTTCACATTCTGTTAAGCCTGAAAGGTTGAAAAATATTCCAATGTAATGCATGCACGCTTTTCACAGGTTGTTTGGCTTTTCAACAACAAGCCAATTGATTTCGAAGATGTCATCATAAGCAACACTAGTGACTCATGCCGTCTGACAATTCCTCAAATCACTTTTCACCATTATGGCTTGTACGCAATCATTGCCGAAAACGAAGTGGGCCGTATTAGTTGTTCAGCCCGTTTGATTCCCCTGTTTACATAATGCTAAAGTATATTTGAAATGTTTAATGTTTCCCTTTTTCAAAGAAACCACTGCGAATAGCAAATTCAAATAGAAATTTAAACCATCATGAATCATCGTAGTTTTACCAACATATGATGTTGCATACAATTTCTTTTTAGTGTTTTTGACGTCGTAAATCGTCATAACGAGCCCTAAATTATAATTCTTACAATAAATTTATCAAAACCAGACATTTTGTAATAAAAAAATTATAATGAAAAGAAGAGTGAAACCATTTTTCCAGCAGCTTAAAAGCGATTACTTGAGTTCTTCCTCTCTAGATAAATAGTGTTCAATTTCTCGTCGTATCAGATAATTTCCAAAAGCCTGAGAATTTTCTGATAGTTTAATATTACGACATTTTTCTGACCGTTGTCGAACAGCATTACTGAATGAATTGTATCCATAGAGTGTCTTTGCCAAATGACGACTATCTGAACACGTTGGTTCTGCCGGTATAATATTTATTGTTGGTATATATCTAAAATGAAAATTTTTCGTCTTTATTTTACACATTTCAGTAAACAATGAGCTAATAATTATTAATAAACAAAAAAAAAGTATTATCCGATAATAAAACAACAATTGCACAGAATGCATTCTCTACCTACCTGTCCGATGCTCCGCCAAAAATATACGCTGATTTTGCAGGAGAAAATTCTGTACGAACGTCAGCATTTTTATCAACCGTAGAACCGCAAGCTGAAAGTCTATCAGGTTGGGTTTTAGCCGCTTGATGTGAACGTGCACTTGCGTTCTTATTCTAAAAGTTCGCCTCTAGTAAAACAAACTCTTTCACAGTAATCTGTTGATTGAGGTTAAAATTGTCGAAAATTTATATTCTCAATTAATTTCAAACATAGATAGCATGCAACCGAAATAACATCAAAGTATATCGGTGCTATGTTTGAATGATCGTCGAGGCAAATTGAAATTATTTTAACAGCAGCAAAACATCCATCATACAACACTTATAAAATGTGAAAAGCAGCAATCTGTTTGAATGCTTAGGAAGTGCTAATCGACGTCAACATATGTGTAAATATCATACCGCATTTTCTTCAATTTGTTTAAAAGTCTTGAAATTTTTCAAAAAAACAGAAGATGCGAACGATGGATCTGAGTGTGCTCCTGTAGAGATGTTATCTAATTTTTCCAAAGAATAGCTGCCAGTTTTGTTAATATTTTCTTTTTGTTTAATTGATGACCGTTGAACACAACGTCTAAATAAATAAATAAATATATATATTTTTAAATTATTAATTATAAATAAATGATCAACTGAACAAAAATTCTTCCATGCCATTGTACCTTATTATCATTATTAGACTGTATTGAAAGAAAATATAAATGTAACAGATTGAAATATCTGTAGCAGAGACATAATTATCAAATAAAAATAAAACTGATAATAATGAGTAAACAAAGAAATGAACGCTCAACCAAATTATAATTTAATAACAAAGTATATTTTTGAAAATGTGTTGAAATATTCAGTGTTTGATTTGAAAGAATGAAAATGGATCTGTTTACTTACTTTGTTAATTTGCTTGATTCTACTTTTTGATGATCCTCGTCCAGAAAACTGGTGCAATCGATCAAGCAAAGTTCGACGACAAATCTTGCCGGCAATTCGCATTTTTCGTTCTGCAAATGCACCGGCAAACGCATGCCCAAGCTGCGCAACACTTCCGGATGACGTTTCATGTAGCTGAGCAGAAGCGTTCGACGGAAATGCGTCGGCTCCAACTTTTCGGCCAGTGTTGAACTGTTGTAATTGGTCACCGTTGGAACTTGTGCCTGGTCAAATTTTCCACCCTCGGAACGATGGTTCAACAAAATATCCGGGATTTTGTAGTTGTCGATTTCCCGGCTGATCAACTGCAACTGTTCGGCCACTTCGTGCACGTCCAAGGGTCGTTGCTTTTCAACGTCGTTCACAACAACAACATTCTGCATCGACTTTACCCTTAATCAAAAAATTTTAAACTGCTTGATACTGTCCTTCACGTATGCAAATTACGAACGATCAACAAAAAAAATTATATATATATATATATAGTATATACTTTACTTTGTTAAATTTTCATTCGGTTTGTTTTTCCACATGATCACCAGAAGAATATCGTTATGTGGAGAGGACCAAAAAAGAAAAAGAGCAACAGGTAAACACTGAAGAATGAGAAAAAGAATGGTGAAAAGACGTGGCCAAGTGATGCGAGAAGAAAAAATACGACCCAATCTGTGATGTGTAATTTCAATTGTAAATGCAGTAAAATGGTGCAAACTCACCATATTGGCAAACAACGCAAACAGCCATCTTGATTCCCCAACTGATTTACCAATCAGAAGAAATACTTAAAAGCTGGATAAATAAACGACGTATGATTAATTATTATTATCATCATCATCATCATTATTATTCAATGTGTATTCATTCATTCCCTCTAAATTGCAAAATTTCTCATGCAGCTGACTGTGCTGCATCACTTACTTACAGTAATGCTTCCAAAAAAAAAAACAAAATTTCGAAATACTTTTTTTTTCTTGACTCGCAGGCAATATCTTAATAAAGATTTTTCGTAATTCTCTCGTCCTACTTACATTACAGTAGTTTATTTGGAAAAATTGTTGTGGAATCTGAAAAACAAAAAAGCAAACCGCATTATAATATAAAATTAAAAATCATACTGAAAGCAACTTTCATTTATTAGAAGAAAAAAAAAATTTTTTTCCCCATTTCTTTATTCAAATTAATACACTTATTATCAACGTCATTCTCACCTTTACGTTAAGCAAGAGAATGCGAACAAGCTATAAAACACAACAGACGATTGTGTGTGTGTGTGTGTAAATTTAATTTTAATAATGTCAAAGCTCTTCAACTCTTGAAAATTCTCTTCTGCATAGCCATTGCTGAGAAGGAAGGAAAAATTATTCTTTTCCATATTTTATTCAGTGTCGCTAGTAAATTCTGCAGCTAAAAAGCATCGACACCACAAGATGATTCGCAGGAGAAGATTGAAAATAAAGGCATTGAACTGTATTGAAGTATTCATTGTCAACCGCAGAACAGTACTTCGAATACAAAAGCAGAAAATATAATAAATTAAAAAGAAAGACTTATTCTTCTAAAAAAAAAATTATTCAGACAGATCAAATGTGAAAAATTAAATATCACTTTCTTTCATTTGGCAAAGAAAGGAATCTGCTATTATTAATAAACTAAAAATTAATCTACCATAATGAGCGGTAAAAAAATATTGTCAAAGCAAACACTCCGCCACTGCAAATGTGGGATGTTGCCATTCATTCATAATGCAGCAAAATTAAAAATTATTACAATTAAAAATAAAAATTCATACTCACACACACAAACACATGTACATTATATAAAGCGTGAGTATGCATATATGCATGTATATATACAATTATAAATGATGATGAGCATAACGTCGGTCGGTAAAACTGGCACAAAGTTACTTGTTAACAACTATTCTGTGAGAAAAAAAAAGCAGTAGAAACTTCGTTTGCTATCAGGCCCAGCCACTGGTAAGCTTGTGAAACAATTCTTCATTCAAGCATTGAGTCTGATCTTTCGATCGCATAGAACAGAATATGTAGCCGCCGATAAATTCATGCGGAACTTTGCAATCCGCTGACAAGCAACTGAATTCCACATTCTCATCTTCAAATTGTATCTATAACAAGTTATCATCAATGAATAATTCAGTTATTGAAATTAGAAAAAAAAAATAGAAATTCATTTTTGAAAAATAATCATCAAACAATTAAGTAAAAAGTAAAAAATTAATTATAGCATACGTAGAGTCGTTTGATTTCCCAATTTACATGCCATCGTTTCATACTACTGAAACGCCATGTCTTAAGTGAATCACCTGTCTCGAAATTCATACGGATGATACGGTTGTAAGCAATGGCTATCAGTTCCTATATATATAAGAAAGAAAAAACAAATAAAATTACCAAATCAAATATTAAATATGAATTTTAAAAAAAAAGAAGAGCAAAACAATCATTTACAGGCTTGTGTCTGAAACGAACAACAAAATAGTGGATTCCAAATTCAGGCAATGCTTGCCAGGCTCGGATGTACTGCAGCTTAGTGTCATTCAATGACAAGTGATTGACATTTTGATGAGCTTCGAGAATTCTTTGCACAAGAGATTGTCTAGTGCGCATCCGTTTTGCATATTTCATTGGTAAAAATTCTTCAGGCGTCAAATCAATCGGTGGTACGGTAATCGAATTACCATGACTGGTGTGGCCAGCAATCGGATGTTGCATGTCCAGCAATCGACGAATGTTTTCCACTTCTGCTATATAAGATGAATCGGCCATTGTTTTCCCTTTCACCGCTAACTTGCAAGCGGAAAGCCAACGTGCATACTGATATTCCTGAAGAAAACAAAAATAAATACTTAACTCAATATTACAGATATTATATTTATATGTGTACTGACCGTATCACAACGAATCCAAAATTCCGACATGCCTTCCGCAGATGGAATTAATAATTTCAATGAATATTTGCTTTCTGGTAGATTTACTTCATGACTAACTTCACAACCTTTCAAATAGATTCTACCAAGCGGTTGGCCGTGACTTTCTGATGACGAAGAATACCAAGATATGTACAAATCTCTGAAGACAAAATATGCACGTCTCCAGCCTTTCAAATTTATCTTTTTCGGTCTAAAATGTTTCTTCGAATAATTATTTTTCATATTTTGATCGTTCATCAAATATTAAAAATACCTGAAAAATCTCAAATAATCGCACAGCTCCGGCACAGATGTAATATCATTTCCATGACGCTGAAAAGAGGAAATTTGCAACGAACTCTCGAGCTCATTCAACATCACATCCACATCGTTGACTGCGTTGTCTGTTCCTTCTTCTGCTTTACGTTCAGCTCTAAGTTGAACTTGTAACTTGAAAAAAAATAAAAAAACAACAACAATAAACCAATATCACAACAACAAACAAATCAAACCAAATTAAACAATTATCATACTTGCAGAGCAGCAAACATGAAAGCTTCTTCTTCAGTACAATCAACTTCTTCCAAAAGAATAGCCCATTTGGCCTGTTCATATATTTGATTTATTCGCACAGGATCATACTAAACTTGATAAACGCCAATTAATAATAGAAAATAATGATTAAAAATAATAATAAAAAAATTACCTTCGGATTCAGATCAAAAAATGAAAGAAATTTAAATCGCAATAAAATGAGCTGATGTTCAACAATGCCTTGTTCGAGCAAAGATCGACTTGAATCCAACCATCCTTGATTGAGTGCCGCTTTTTGGGCAAAATTTTTCGGCCTGAACAGACCATTCAAAATGCCCGGCGCCAACACTGGTGGACTATTGACCAGTGTTTGATCGAAATTTTCTTGACTTCCGCATGATTCGTGCAACAACGTCGACTCGTATGCTTTCGACGGCGGGATGTACGACTCTTGCAAGCCGTTGTTACTGTTTGCCCAATCTGACGAGTTCGACTGGGTCACGTTCAGCACATAAGGTGTAGACATGCCATTCTGTAGAAAGCATTACAAATGCAAAACAACAACAACAATAATATGCATAATAGGAATGAAGAAAAAAATCAAATAATTTTTTTCTCTTACAATGGCATGCTTGGATGCATGAGAAAGAGACGAAGAAGCATGTTGTATTGAATGCAACGAACTGTTCATAGTCACCGGATAATGTTGGCGCGTTTCTGGCTCTGGATTTGGAAGAGATAAATTGTGCGCTGAATGTGAATGACTTGTGCTTCGTTTCTGGCTTATGTTACTCATGCTAGCCCTTTTCTCCAAAGCATGAGGATATCCTTTGCTCAGAAAATCTGGTTCAATGCTTCGTTTCAAAGACAACTCTTCTGGGTGTCTTATTCCTGAAATTAAATTTTGAAAAAAAAATTAAGTTATTTCAATAAATAAGCAAATAATAATTATTTATTTTCATACCCAACTCTTTGCACAGTTGTATAACAGCATTAAACACTGGCACGCTAAAATCGACCCGCATGGTGATGCACTGCAAGTCGGGTAATTGAATTCGAGCCAGTTTATGCATTGGCGTAAATTGTAGCATTGAATCAGCGGCAACGCCATATCTAATAAGGAATACATTGAAAAAAAAAACAATGCAAAATGAAAAAAAAATATGCATCAAATATACTGATCAAGCGTTGAGCGAGTGTGAGTAAGCCAACGATACTTTTGCGGCCACCACAATGCATGATCAGACCAATCACGAGTTATATCTAAAAGTTCATATTTTTATTATAGATATTTTAAATTTGAAAAAAAAAATTAAAATAAAAAATTTTCAAAAGAAAAATAAATTGCTTGAAGCTTTGTTTAATTAAAAAAAAGAAAAAGAAAATCATAACCGTAACGCGTAACCTTTGACCTAGAAAATTTGAAAACATATGCTGCAGACGAGCTTAGAATGAGCATCTGCCATTTTATGTCTACGCTCTCAATTGAAAGCTGCCATGACCTTTAGATTTGTTTTTTCAAGATGGCAAAAAAAAATATACATGCTATGCATTGCAAATTCTCATATTGCAAATTTCAGCTCAATTTATAAATAAATGCTTAATCACTTGAGCAAGTTTTCAGCGCAATGTAAAGTGCTCAAGAAAGCGACAATTTCAATTGTTTCAGCTCTACTAACTCGAAAAGTGCCTATTCGGGTAGTTCAACTTATAAATCTTACACAAATGTAAATTTACAAGCAAGTTTGACAATTTATAAATATAATTTTGCATTTTAATAAAAATTCAAAGTTCACATTAATTTCGTGAATTATTATTAAGAAGAAATAAGTAAAACTGCCTTAGCTGTCACTAGCACTACATCTAAATATAATAAATTTAATTTCACCCGCACATTCAATATATATATCACGCAAAATATAGATTATAAATTACTTAATATTGGCAAATTCGTCGCTATGCAATGTTATAGGAGTGTAAAATTCGATTTTTTATGTACAAATTTTAAACGGACGTTCAACAACAATTGACGTTCAAATTCAAGCGAAAAAATTCGATACATTCGACGGTTGAACGTTTTCAATTTCAAAATCAACATCAAAAGCGAAGAAGATAATACACAGAAAGCAAGAAGTAATCAACGTCATGCTATTTGACTGAAATTTATCGCAACCGTTAAATGCAATTGTCACGCGTTTAAACCTATCTTCACAGTTTTCAAAATAGCAATTAAGTCGATGCGTCAATAGTTATACAATTTCAACAGAATCCTAATTGAACAAACTGAACGAATAAAGCTATGAAAAATCGATCAAAAATTTCAACGCATACCAAATTTAATTCAACCGTTAATAATTTATTTTCAACAACTTATGCAAAGAAAAATGAAGGTAATTTTCAAAAAAAAAAAATAGTAATTTTTGTATTTTTTTCTTGTCTACAGTACAATTATTAGTCAAGTACAAAAGCAGTAACAAGGAAAAACTGTGAAATAAATTCATCAATTCAAAATACTGCCTGACGGGACATTTTTACACAGCTGGTGGTGAACTGTTTTGTGAAGCTGAAGAACATGAATGAAAACGTGCGTGCAGTTTGGGGTTGATTGTTTCATCAACTGAAACTGTTCAACTGGATAATATACTGTACAATGATTGAATTCAATTTTGACGTGTCCCGTATACAAAGTTGACGAGTCAATTAAACGTTACAATGTAACGCATGCTGAAAGCAGAAACAATTTTTCAATTGAGACAGGTTTGCATTTCGAAGCGAGCAGATCAGTTGGTTGAGCAAAATTCTTTGAATTCCAGTTCGTTTATGGAATTTCAATTTTTGAGAACATAAGCTTGAAAAAAAAACCTACATTGCCATCCGCATGCTATCTATCTATCTATCTATCTATCTATCCTTCGCTGTTGATCTCTGATAAACAACTGGAAAAGCTACACCACCAGTGAGCTAATAATAATAGTAATAGTAATAAACCAATGCCTGCAGTTTGCATGCAGTAGTAGCTAGTAAAGGGAAAATTTGCAACGAAACGCACGCGTAGAAAACAACAACCAGCTGCCGCCGTTGCCGTTGTTCATCCTTTGCTAAGCTAAGTGGGAAAAGCGTGCAGCTTTTCAATAAAACAAGCTTCTCTCTCATATATTTCTCTACGCACTGAACGGCAGCAATAAATCTGAACACGCCAGAAACAAAGCAGAGGCTAACGTATGCGCGTCTGGCGAAAGCCCACGCCAAAAGCTTGAATAGCGTGCGTGATGCTTTCTTACGACCAACATCAACGACGCAAGCGATGACAAAGTTCGTTGTTTAAACGTTCTTCAAGCTTTCAGTAAACATTTGCTGGTATATATATATATTTAAAAAAAGTCCACAACAAGCAGAACAAGTTGGCAGTGAAATTGCAGTGAAATGTACCGCAAAATATTCAAAACTGATGAAAAAGTAAATAAATTGCAACAACACTTCATTCTTTAATGAATGCTGCTGATCCAATATTTGCGGACAGCTTAGGCCCAGTAGTATGCAACTGCCCTGCTGAGGAGAGTCATTGAAAAGCAAGAAAAAAAACGAATTTCCGGAATACGTGCGTCAAAGAGAAGAAAAAAAAGCAAATGTTGAAGAATAAAAAAAATACATATATTTAAAAATAGAATGCAAATTCTTTTCAACAAAATTCTCTCAAATAAACTATACTACTTTTATAAAGTAAAAATTCAAAGTAAAACAAATTGAACAATTAATTACCTAAATCTTCGACGAGACGTAGCATAACGCCACCAATGTGCATGTCGCCTTTGACGCGAAACTGTCGCCTGATGTTCAAATCCGTCACATAGATGGTCAACACCCAAGTACCATCACCAACTATAGGTCCATTGGACATCATCGCCATCGGCCGAGGCGGAGCCGCGGTTCCCTGCGCTTAAAAACAAACTCTGCTAAATGAGAGCAACCGAAAATGAAAAGCAAATAGTTACAATGTCGAATCATGACAGGAAAACCGGAAATGTCCAATTGTGAAATCAGATATGCGTGAAACGCTATATGGCAGCGAAGCTTTCTGACTAATGTCAACTGGCCACACCTGATGAGCTACTGTAACTTATCTAATGATACTTGCCTGCATTTCATTTTGTTTTACTGTAATTTTTAAAAGCAATTGATTTTTGCATAAATTATTTGTTTATTTTAATTTCATTTCATTAAATGTATTAATTCTTATTTATACATTATAAAACATACTATATTATTAAATTTACCAACAATTTATCACAAGTAAAACCATCAAAATGAATGTCGTATATCTTTGAAATGAAATATGAAATGAAATATTTCAATAAAGTTTTTTTCTTTTTTAGAAAAAAGTGGTGTACATTGCCAAGAAGGTGAATGAAGTATAGCAGAAGCGGAATATATAACTTTCAAATTTATACTTTTGCTACGACGACGATTTACTACTGCAGTACATCTTAGTCGTGTCGATTAATTTACACGTATTTTAATTTTTGATACAAATTTTAACGCAGTACGATCACCTTACTTTAAATATACTACAAGAAAATTTATGAATCAATTTTTCAGTATCATGGATGCAAATTTCTGGAAATTGTTAAGCGACATGCTACCTTCTCATTATCAAAGCAGAGCTGAAGATGCAATCCGGGCACGGCAAAGGAGATTGGATCACGTTTTAAGACAGGCAATACAAAGTGTTTTCAGAGCATTTGTAATTTACACGTTACTTTAATTTTAGCGTAGAATTCCAGAGGATGCTTGGGACGACAGTGACATTGAAGCTCTTTTAAACCTGCTCGCTTCAATGGATTCGAATAATTTTCACAAAGTCAGCGGTGTTGGGGAACGCGAAGGACGAGTTTTTTCTGCTATGGTGAAACGCCGCAATTATGGGTAATACAATTTTTAATGTATTTCCTATTTCTATTTCATCAAGTTGTTACGTTTTTGTACAGTTTGTCGTTGTATATCAACAACTTTTCAATCTGTTTAACATTTGTTGTGAATTAAACATATTTTTCATTTGAATTGATTTTTCTAAGTTTCAATAATAAATAATAATGTTATAAACAGTTCTACACGACAGCATATATTCATTGCTAATCTACAATATTACAAATGATATTCAGGTACTTTCAATCTGTATATTAAATTTGTATGTTAAAATTCGTAACTGTAACCTTATTTATACGAAATTATTTACCATTCTAAACATCACGAATCACGAAAAAAAATATCAAAGCATTTTTACCTGAGCTAATTGCGCTTTTTGATGCTTCAGAATGATACATGGAATTGGTCGCTCTGGTGATCTTGCAGAACTGCAACCAAAAGCTTTGGGCTCTTCATTGTTGAATACACTATCGAATGCTCTTGCTCTCAGTGTTATCCATATTTCAGGTAAATCAATTTTGAATGAATTCGTTTTTTAATATGAACGAGTTGATCTGAAAATTTCTAAAATAATTCAATTGTTTAAGGTATATCTAAATGTAAAAAATGCATAATTATTCCTGTATCAACTGGAATGGCAATGACTCTTTGTCTGATGAATTTTCGGAAAGCAAGACCTCAAGCTACTCATGTAATATGGTCCAGAGTTGACCAAAAATCTTGCATCAAGTGCATCACAGCTATCGGTATTACTATTTGGACCCTTGATTTTTAAACAGATTTGAAAAGTTTGCAGAAAAGATTTGATATTTGATAAAAAATGAGTTATCGAGGAAATTTTACACGTGACATGCTCTTTGCAGAAGGTTTAACGCTACACGTTGTGGAACAAATATACCAGCACGATCGCCTTTGTACAAACGTATCATTGATGCAAGAAACGGTCGAAATCTTAAATCCTGAAAATGTTCTCTGCATAATCACCACCACTAGCTGCTTTGCTCCTCGTTCTCCAGACAAGTACGATGGTGATATTGGTGGAAATTTCTTTTTTTGTTGATAAAATCTAAATCTATTGTATAGATGTTAATTTATTCAAATTTTCATTTGTTCTATTCAGCATCGAACTTGTATCTGAACTGTGTGATCAATATGACATTCCACATCTGGTGAACAACGCTTACGGTTTACAGTCTTCAAAGCTGTGCTCTGCCCTTGACCAAGTAATTGTTGTTCAAATGCAAACTGTTGGAAATGATTTCACTTCATCATTTTCCCTTTTATTCCATAACCAGGCAAATCAACGAGGCAGAGTGGATCTGTTTGTTCAATCGGTTGATAAAAATTTCATGATGCCCGTAGGTGGTAGCATAGTGGGTGGTTTCAAGCCTGAAATTGTCGACTCTTTATCTAAACTTTATCCTGGTTTGTTCTACAATTGACTTTGATTTATTGAAGCTGTTGTAATATTAATTGCAAGTTGTCGTTGTTGTTACAATTCAGGACGTGCTTCAGCTTCAGTAAGCATGGATTTCTTGACAACCATGCTTGCAATGGGCGAACGACAATATCAATGCATGCGTTCAGCACGTGTTGGTCATTTTCAACATTTGCATGCCGGTCTACAAGCATGGGCGGAGAAAACCAACGAGCAGATAATCAATTGTCCAAAAAATAACATCTCCATTGGTAAAATTTTGTTCTTCATTTTTTCAACTTTGTTCAAATTATCCACCATTGCAAGTGTTTCACATGCGTTTTCTCTAGCGGTCAGCTTGGACAGGTTAGCAGAGAAATGCAACGACGACATCAATGAAATTACTCGTCTTGGTTCGATGCTATTTTCTCGAAATGTGACCGGAGCGAGGTAGAAATAAACATCTTGAATAATGAATAATAATTATTATTATTATAACAATAACAAGGGTTATATATATATATATTTTTTTTTCTTTTTTCAATTTTTCAGAGTTGTACCAACTGGTGTGAATAAAACTATAGAAGGGATTGAATTCAAAAATTGGGGCGCGCATTCGTCTATTATGCGACGTCACTATTTCAACGCAGCCGCAGCAATTGGAATGCAATTGCATGAAATCGAACGATTCTTGTCGACGTTGGAATCAACCTATGCAGAGTTGATGAAAAAAATTCAAGAAAAAAATATTCCCTGATTTTCATTTTTCAACAATACAGTAAAATCAATGCTTCCACAACTGTGTGAATGGTTGACTTTGTGCATTTTCAAAAGTTTATTAAAATATTTCACACCCACTACATTGAACAACTAACTGTACGGTAATTGTGAACATTGCATTCATCGTTCGCGAATGTTGATCACACCCAATTAAAAACAAAATGATTAAATATTCACAAATTATCTAATAATAATAACTTGATAAAAATGAAATAAAACAGCATTAATAAAATAAATAATAAAAAGCACAAAATGAAAACAAAAAACCAGTATCTCGCACGCATTTTATAAAGCTCAACAATGAAGAAAAAACTGCATCGACACGTGTACTTTGTAGTGTTGATTGATGCTTTTCGATCAACCTAACTGTGCATGTCAATTATGGAAATATTTTTTTTTCTAGCAAACAGAAAATTCTAGATAAACCTGACTTTTAACCTATGCAATATTTTTTGTCATGAAAAGCGACAGCCTGTCAGTTAGTAATGCGCGTTTCAATTTTTTAGATGTATTTGAACCTTTTCAACTGCTATTAATAATCTTTCTTTTTTTTTGGAAAAAAAAAACCAAGTAAAATCTAAAACATCGAATGCAGCTTACCATCATCGATGATTATGGCGTGGTTTTGCATGTTGACTATGGTTGTCTGCGTTCACGTTCTCTCAGGTAACGACTGGTTCAATTATTTCATAGCTTCTGCTCATTTAGCTGATTTGGTTGTAAACTTTATACCATATACTGTGTTATCGTATAAAACGTTTTGTAAAAAAAATTAAAAAAATAATTGTTAATAATAAATATTTGTTAATTAATATCTACGCAAATTATATGAATGAACAAAAAATTTTTAAATAACACGATAATTAGGTGTTTCAAGTGCTGCCGTTCGAGACTGCTATGATGTGCAAAAGCAACAACTTCCATTATTACCTGGAGGATTTTTCATGGTCGACGTTCCTTGTTCCGCGTGCTTAACCTGCGTCACAGAAAAGCTTGGCTGTTCAAAGCTTGTCCGCTGTGATTTGGAAACCGACGGCGGCGGATGGACGGTTCTCCATTATTCACTTTACCGTTGCTGTAGTTGTGATGATCATTGCACGTATGATGATGATCAACCACTTTTCAGATTATCCAAAGGCGTGAAAATCCGCTTGTGGATTTCAACGGAAACTGGGCAGAGTACAGGGACGGTTTTGGTGATGAAAATGATTTCTGGATCGGCAATGAATATTTGCACCAGATCAGCAACTATCGACTCCGCAACGGTGGCTTGAAGCTCTGCGTTGAGCTGTTGGACGATGAAAATGAACTTCACATCGACTGTTGGACTCATTTCTACGTCGCCTCTGAATACGAACGCTACCTCTTGCTTTTGGGCATTTACAAAGGCTCGAGCAAAGGTGAGCTTTCTTTGCTTTTTCTCTCTTCCACCGATAACTGATCATTTTTTACACAACGCCAACCACCACTGAAACAAATTAAAATCACTCTACCAATTCTATATAAATTTATTCAAATTGCCTTCAAATGTTTGTGCTTTTGATTTCAACTTTTTTCGATTATTGATTTCAACAATTTCAAATCACCACTCTATTACTTTGTTCATACGATGGAAGTGAATACGTTAATTACAGGGTAGTGATTTTCAAGTTCAATAATTAGAAAATTATCAAAGAATTTTCGAATTGACAAAATGTATTTTTTCTTCAATTAATTGTCAAAATAATTTTACACATTTAAATATTTAATTATTTTTATTTATTTTACAGTTGATAATTTTCTGACAAGCCGTGGCCGAGTGTTTGCCACTTATGACAATGACAACAGCGCGATGCCAGTAATTCAGTGTGCTTCTTACTGGCAGACTGGCTGGTGGATGAATTTACAATGTCGGCCTGAAGGAACTCTGAATCTTCCATTGCAGTCAAGCCCGAACACGCCATACATTGAAGGCATATTTTGGCGTACAAGAAATCAAGGACTAAAACATATTGTTAAAACAGTGATGAGAATTCGACCTATGAATGTCAGATTTGATTTTTAATTCAATAACGTATTGTAAATATAAGTAAAAAGAGAGTATATTTTTGTATTCATTTTTGCAAAGAATTCAACTGAATTTCAACATACAAATGTAACAATTGTAATCACTTTGTGCATGTTTTCAACATCAGACGAATGAGATCTGCAAATTCATTTCCAAAGTGGTGATTTGGCTACAATTTGTTGGAAAGGATTTCTTGGTGGTAGCTTCGGCATTCTCGTAGTGGCTTCGCTTTGAAATCCTGCTGGAGGTGGAGTCGGAAAAAGTGACGGATCACCGTCCAGTTGAAATGGCAATGGCGGTGGCGTGGGCAAATCAGATGCGGACATCAGTCCGGATACTATGCGAGAGTTTTCACTTACCCGACCACGTTGCTGTCGATAGGATGGCAACGATGGAGGTGCTGGGATGTTCACAAAACTCGACATCGGTCTGACTTTTCGAACTTGCACTTGTTGTACTGTTCTCGGATTCCATATTGCAGATGAAACTGGCTGCACATTCCGTGAATACACTGGATAAAACATGGTCGAAACTGAGCTGCCAGTTTGTTGTATCGCCGAATGAGGTATACCTGGAGTTTTTTCTATGTAAGTTACACGCCTCGTTGTAGCAGGAGCCGGAGTATCCACTCTTCGAATCATAGTTGTTGGCGATGGCTTTGATTGGGAAATTCCAACTCGTGACGTTTGAGAACTTTGAACTGAAATAGGATTTGAATGTTGTTTAAGTTTGTTTGAAATTAACGACGGTGGAACTGATGTTCTTTGCTGTTGTTGCGTCATTCTTGCCGCAGTTACCACCGGAGGTGCAACTAATGAAGGTTTTGATTGTTTTGCAAGCCTGTCTGCAGTTAATGTTGGTACAGCTAATGAAGATTGCACTGGCTGCGTAAGTCTTGCTGTAGTTAACGGAGATACAGCAGATAAAGGTTGCCCTTGTTGCATACGTCCACCTGTAGGCAACTGAGGAACAAGCAATGAAGGCTGTACTTGGTGTGCGGGTCTTCCTGTACTTAATGGAGGTACAACCAATGAGGGATGCACTAATGGCTGTGTGACTTTCGTAGCAGTATGCGGAGTCATGTCGAAATTGGACAACGGCATCTGCAGCGGTGATGAAGATTTTGCTTGATTCGCTTCAACAGCAGCGGCATAAAGAAGATTAACCATCATAGCATCTCGATCATTCAAGCCTGACACATCAGGACCCACTGCCTGACCCAGGACTAATATATCAACACTTATCAACTGTTTACATGTAAAAAGCAGAATGGTTAACAACAGCATGCTGACAAATGGAAAATTTTTTCAACTTGAAATTAAACCAAATGCAAGATGCTATGCTCAGAAAGTAAATACAGCAAGTAAAATCACCAGATACAATGCTGCCAAATAATACTTCTACTGACCTGATTTGTTGTAAAGCCGATGAATATGACCGACGTACTTATTAAACTTGTGAAGGCAAAAGTGGGACGTAAGCGTCGAAGCGTTAGAAGGAAAACTGGCATTCATAAAAATTTCAAAATTGCATATAGCTCAAGCAACAACAATGTTTGCTTTTATGTCTTAACAGCAAAAGGAGTAACAAGAAAATGTTTAAAAACATTTTCTTGCATAAGAAAGCAAATCAAGAAACATTTCTTCTATCGATGAGAATGTCTAATCAATTTTCATATTTAATAAATTTGAAAGCTTCAAAATGCTTCCGTTTGATAATGATTACAAATGAAATATAATGAAAACTAGATTGCAATATTCAATCAAAGTGATCTGTCTATTTATCAAAGAATTCTGACATTGAACAAGATTCACTGTTGTGACTCGTTTTGTTGGCATGAATTACTTTATGATTAACCATAAATATTAATATTTTTTTTCACAGAACTAAAAATTCCATCATACAATTACAAACTAATTTGACAAAAAATAAAAATGAAACGAAATAATTTGATATATTTATTAAATGATACAAGTGGTGAAATGCAAAAAGAAATATGGCAAAAAACATTGAATATTTGAGAGACCTCCTGTTTTGAAATTCTTTTAAAAGAGCATTCAAATTATTAAAAATGTAAATCATTTACATAAATACTGTCAAGTGAAATAAAAATCAACTCAAACTGCATTACTTTAGCAGCTATGTCGCAATATAGCAGGCTAACACATGTAACATCAGCAATCGAATTATTCTGATAAATTTCAATTTAATTAAAAAAAAATTACATAAAATAAATTTGTATTTAAAAGTTTCAAAGTTACTTTAAAAAAGTGTTATTCAAATTTCAGTGAGAAACGAAAAAATTGTATAAAAACAACATCAATAATAATATTATTATAATAATAGTATAAAAATAATATTGTAAATTTTTGCATTAAAGCTTACTGAATCTTCATTTACCATCAGTATTTTCCTTCTCTTTCTTCAGTCACAAAAGGAGAATTATTTTCACCTCTGGTCATTTCACTCCGCATGGCCAGTTCAGAACTGAAATCGTTTTTATAATCCCTTAGTCGGATATTGGTAGAAGGATTCGATGAAATGAGACTGCAATCGCCATTGCCTTCAAAATCAGAACCGTCATTTGCATACCCCTTGAAGATATCATCACTGCGGGTATTCTCATAAATATCTGAGAAAGTTCTTCTGTCTTCATAATAATTCCATGTGCTAAAGTTGTCAGTCTTCAAGCTATCAGCAATAAAAACAGAACCATCTAATTCAGAAGATTCATTCAATGATGGATCGAGCAATTGAAAACCACTATCGCCAAAGGAAGCATGATTTTTTTTCATCTTCAGATATTTCCAGTACATTATGAAGCGTTCCAACTGTACAACTTCGGCTAAAATAGAATCTTCATCGTACGTTTTTTCATCAATTTCAGGATATTCGAAATTTTCCATCGCCTCAACTGGACTTTCGTCAATAACAGAGAATGTTTCGTTATTTGCATTGCATTTCTTCAAGCTTATCATCTTTAAATATTCCATGAACATTTTAACACATTTAAAAGGGTTTTTCCGTCGAAAACTAAAATCTCCATCGTTAATTCTGTACTTTCGTTCATCAAATTCAGGATATTCAAAATTTTCCATCGCCTCAACTGGACTTTCTTCATTAACTGAGAATGCTTCGTTATTTGCGTTGCATTCTATTAATTCTCGATTCGTTAAACATTCCTTGAACACTACATCGCCTGTAAAAGGGTCTCTCCGTACAAAAGTAAAATCTTCATCGTTAATTGTATAAGTTCGTTCATCAATTTCAGGGTCTTCCAAATTTTCCATATCCTCAACTGTGTTATCTTCTGTAACTGAGAATGCTTCATTATTTGCAATGCAATCCACTGATTCTGGAATCTTAGAACTTCTGCTGAATCCTTCTTCCAAACCATCAAGCGCAACATTGAACAATGATAGCTGTTCCTAATTCAATGAAAATTAACATCAGTGCTTAATAAATGCTATATATATACTTATAAATACTTACAAAAATGCCATAAACACTATCTTTGATGGAATTGCAACTATCCTTCCGCACTTTGTTCTTACGATCTAGCAAATCACTCATATAGTCCTTGAAAGTTATCATCTGATGGTTCAGCGAAATTTCCACATTTTCGTTAAAACAAGCAACACCGCTCTTGCTTTTCTTTGCTTTATTCTTTTTCAGCTTCCTTGCATATTTTTCATTCTTTCGAATTCTCTTACTGCATACATCGATAAATTTCTTATCCATCTTTTGCTGTTGCACAGTCAACTTCAATTTTTCCACTTTATCAGTCAATGTCGTGTCAACAACGTCCACCAGCGCTTCACTGACATTACTCATGATTGGACCTAATGACCGCCCCCACTGAAAAATCCCTTGAAACGACTCGTCAGTTATTCCTGAAGAAGCCTCCAGGTGCTCCACGACGTTTTCCAAGCTTCTGAAAAATTCACCTGATAACTTTTTCGTCACAAGAATTTGGCGACTCAAATGCTTCGATTTCGAAACCAAATCCTGAATCATCGGGATAGCATCCTTCAAGCATTTGCACAGCTCATCGTGCAAGCAAAGCTTCTCGTTGATCGTATCCATTTTGACTGCGTATTTCAAACGATGCATCGTCAAAGCCACCGTTCAGCAGAAAAAGTTTTCAACAAATGAAGTTCATTCACTACACTTATTTTAATTCTTTCCCAGTTTAAACAAAAAGTGAGAACTAACTGAATTTTAAAGTTCTCTTTAAAGTTTAAAGTTTTGATTAAAATAAAATTTAGTCAATTTTAATAAAAATAAACATATTGTCTAATAGTATTGCATCTCTAAAATTTCGAAACAATTTTATAAAAAAACTGTTTACAGTAATCCAATAACCATTAATTACTGTAAAATTTGTACGCTTCTCTATAAAATTTCAAAATAACACTGAATTGAACGAAATCACATGAAATGCAAAAGATTACAAATATTCTTCTACCTAGCACAATTACAGCATTATCACAAGTACCGAGAAAATAAAAACTTATAAAAATTAACAACTATCTGACCAAGTTGTAAAAAACTGTAAACTAGAAAGGCAACAACTGTCTAAAAAATAGACATAAGTTAATTGATAATTTTTTGTTTAATTTTCAAATTTCAAATCGAGAGATCACAACCCAACACAGTGAACAGGAATTTAATCATTCGTATTCAACGTCTATTGAACAATTGCTATAGCTTAACCACAGTACAGCAGCATAATGAAAAAGCCTTCATTGATTGAAGTTTGCATCAACATGAGGTATTCAGTTTCGTGAGATGCAAACTTTGAAAAGAATTGCATAACATCTTGTGCCTACCAGATGCGGTAAAAGAGAATAAAATTTGAATTTTTATTTCAAACTACGCTAATCTTCAATAACTGCTTAATTAAAATCACTTACTTGATCAGTAGACTGAATGAATTACAGAAGTAATATAGTCACAGTACATCTAGTCAAATAAGGGCCGCAAACAAACAACACATTCATTAATTTACAAAATGTAATATGAACGAAATATTTTTCACAAGCTAGCTGTTACCGAATACGCTGTTCTGCTCTTTAATCTGTGCAACACGATACAATTTATACATAAATACATAACCATACCAGTCTGATTTTCGCGACGAATTACAAGACCATTCACAATTGTATAAAGTAAAGAAATTCAGGATCAAATCAATCGTAATTCAAAGCACTTGGACTGTTTAACACGTTACGTTTTACTTTTTTCAAAACATGCTTTCCATTGATGAAATAAGTTTTTCCATTAGCATTATGAAATATGAAAAGAAAATTTTAATCAAATACAGCTATAAGTTGTTCTCGTCAATGTTATGAATACATTAAAAGATGCTGTTCTATTCTGATTTGTAGTGCAACGTTTACAGTAGACAATTTAATTGATGAAAAGTAAATTATGTTTTACTGGGAAGCACTGAACTGCCACTTCGTTTGTTGCAATTAATAATATGCGAAGATTAAATGTTAAATTTGATTGTACGCTTTCAGCTACTGTTACAAATACTACATTTTAAAAATGTTTTTTTGCTAGCATATGTTAAAAAAGCAATCTGAAAAGATTCAGAAATTAATAAACTTTAAACAAAAAAACAAAAAAAGCTGGAAAATTTTCCAAAAGTCACACCTTATAGGTGGCATGCATGTCAAACTAACGTTTGAAGAAACAAATGAAAAAAATACGATCAAACGTCTTTCAATTTGGCAATTTATCTATGAGAATTGATATACATTATATTAAAAGCTAACTAAAAAAAAAACATATACGAATAAGAATGAGAATGTAATAATAAAAAAAAAGAATATGCTATAAAGCATATTGAAATAATATTTAAAAGAAAAAACAACAAAGTTGAACCTGAATTCGAAAAAGAATAAAGTAGCAGAACATATAAGAAATGCGGAAAGAAGGCTTTGTATTCAGCACCTTCACATACAAAAAGCATACTGACGACAAGTGCAAAAATAAACATTTGAAAACCGATGGATTAATGCACACATTAATAACATATTTATAAATGTGCATAAAATGCGCCAGATTTTGAATCACAGATATTACCCAAAACCAGGCTGAGATGTATAAACAATGTACAAAAAGCCGTCAGTATCCTTTTCAGCTTCGTACAGTTCAGCCAACGTAGTTGAATGGGAGACAAGGCTTTTTTCGTTGACTAGGAGAAACAACGCCTGCTCAGGGTGCAGTTCCAAACGTCTTCGAACTATTTGCATCAATTCTGTCATTGTTACATGATCTGGTACTAAAAACTTGCATCTATCTAGTACAGGTAAATACTTTTCTCCTTCAAATCGTTCAATGACAATCTAAATTTAAAAAAATCAAATTATATAACATATTCACATCCAACTTTCGCTGCAAATTATGCAAACAATTATTCAATTCACGCATAAATAGCATATTGGTGAATAAGTGCAGAATTGCAAAATAAAAAGTGTTGTACAATTTCTGAAATTTAAGTGGTGCATTTATTTGATAAGTAATTCATTATAAATGATGAAAATATGTCTACAATATGCCGTCAGTGACGAAGGTGCGCAATTTATCATTGTTAACAACTGCTAGTGTAAATAAAAATTAAAAGTAACTCGCTCTCTCACTCACTCTAAAATTATAATAATACAATTCAGACTGAAAAGAACTCTAAGTTATAACTATTAATATAATTTACGTATTTATACGTAATACAAGTTTTTCGCAATTAAATAAAGAGTTCAAGTAAAAATCTGCAATATATGTACATGTTTGCAAGAAAGAGTTGATAATTAAGTCAAGTATAACCAAAAATATGGAAAATAATATTCAGAATAAAATTTTAATCAAACTGTTGTCCATCGGAGAATAAAAAGCTGAGAAATCAACGTCATCAATCAACGCGTACAGCTAGCTATTCTGCTAAACAAACAACGCGTGCTGTTATCTAAATGGCAAACTATGTTACAAGGTGATAAAGCTGTTTATCAGTAACTGAAGCAAAAAACTTGTTCTAGAAAAACAGATACTGTTAATGTATATTAAAACTTCCTCATAGAAAAATCAGAATCAACATCAATAAATTAAAAATATAATTAACAAGAAAATTGAAATGTTCATTTCATAAAAATTACACCAATAGTCCCCCAAAAAAAAAGTTATGTAAAAAATTGAAATAAATTTTCTTTCAGTCAATTTATTTGAGAAAAACATGAAAGAGAAAAAAACATATAGAACATCATTCAACGTGCAATTTCGTTGCATAAAAAAACTTGACTTTCTTCCGGGTAAGATCTTTCCGGGAAAATGAACAATAAATAAACAAATAAAAACAGCATAAAGTAAAAATAAATCAAAGTTATAATGAAAATTACTTAAAGAATATAAAATATAAATCTGTTCATCAAAACGCATGTCCTACAATTTTGAGACAATATAAAAAGATTACTTGAAGAAGATTAAAAATAAAACCATTCAACACTTAAACAGAAATTCTGTTACTAAATCATTTGAAAGCATAGAAGAAGAACAAAACCCCAAAAGAGGATAAACTGCATTACTGAATGCATTTCAATACAATGAATCCTAAGAAAGAAAAATGCATAACAACGGTACTTACTGGTATTTTATCAGGATAAGCGCGTCGAATTTCTTGTATTTCACGTACACGGGTATCTAAAGTAAAAGAATTCAAAAGGTAACAACAATAAATTTCGAGAAAATCTTACTATAAGGGCGTCGCTGGCGAAAAGTTAAACCACCTCCCATAGAATTCATCGTCAGATAAACTTGAGTACCAATGAAAACCGCTATAAACGTTTCATTGAAAGGAATATTAAAAAATGAGCTAAAACTTTGGGCAACTATCAACCGGAACGAACGACAGAATCTACGCTTTCACGCCTATCAGCAGAACGACCAGCGCTCAGCTGATTTCAAGGCAAAAGAAACAGGCATTCATACTGTAAGACATAATTATTAATTGAACACTTGATTTTCATATACAGTACATGGTAAACAATTTAATATAAATCATCTAAATTTCAAATATTAAATCAATAAAATTTTGGTTATTGAATTTAATAAATTTTATTACTTATAATATTTATTAATTTCTTTAAAAAAATTAGCTATCATTCTTGCGTTTATCGGTTACTGTATATTGTTGTTATGATGTATAATGGTAATCACTTGGAAAGGAACGAGAAATTTGGAAACGTTTAAAGATCATTAATTCATTAGATCAATTATTATTACTGTTAATTGTTTTTTTCCAATTTGTTTTTCTGCTTTATGTCGTTTACAACTGTTGCTAATTATCTCGCCTTTGAATGGAATCATCTGTAAATTAAGTTAACGTAAAATAAAAATGTATTTCTTGGATCATTTTATATATTAAACTATAATACTAAGCAGCGCTTCAATTTTCGCTTCTTAAGTATAATTTTCTAGTAAATATCAATCTAAATAAATAAGCACTATTAGAATGAAGGAACCTGTGTGTAATACTGTTTAGTCTTTGAATTTAATGCAACATCGCATCGCACAACACACAATTCTGGCATCGGCGCTGTTTTTATGGGCTTTATTCTTGTTTTTAATTTTTCCACAAGAAACTTTCAGGCGGAATTGCTTTAGCATTGCTTCTGAACATTTTCACACAGGCACTGCTCACCACCATCATAAAAGCCTCCGTATACCAGTATAATTCAATGTAGAGCGCGTAGTTCTAAATATGACTCTGCTGATCACAGCTAACAGTATTTTTCTACGATATTTTACTTTCTGAAAAGATGATTAAAATTAAACTCTTGAACAATATTCTTACTTTGAAATAACAAAAGAAGATAGATAACATTCATTCTTTTAAAGCATCGAATAATAATAATGTCGAATCAGAGACAGAGAAACAATAACAACAGAGGAAAAACGTCAACTGACTATAATTGTTCGTCCATTGTCCATAATCGGTTCCAATGGATTCGAAGCTTCATCTACTGAACACAGTGAATTTGCCAAATATTCGTCCAGGGTTCTACGAGTACATTCGGCAATGAAACGTACAAACGGTCTCAAATCACCTTCATTAGCCAATTTCAAACTCTCGTAATACTGAAGCCTGTCTTCAACGCGAATAATCACCGGCGGAAAGCCTGCTTGCATCAAAATCAAATTCATCAGCAACCGACTGGTGCGTCCGTTGCCGTCAACAAATGGATGTATAACGACAAATTTATAATGAAGCAAAGCAGCCAATTCTACAGGATGAATACTCATAGCTGTATCCGAATTCAACCATTCAAGCAATTCGTCGACCTCTTTCTCAACTGAAATGCAACAACATCGAAATAAACGTTCATCAATTATTAATTCTACAGTAAACGTACTGTTTTCAGGCGATGAAGGTTCAAAACTGCCAATATAAACTTGATGAGTTCGAAAATGTCCACTCTCTACTGGATCGACAAAACCCAGTACCCGTCGGTGAATATCCAAAATGTCTTCCACCGTAAGCGATCCAATTCGATGAATTAAACTTTGATTTACAAACCGAAGAGCGGCGTCCATGCCAAGAATTTCATTATGCTCCAAAATGCTTTTTCCACCGATAGCCATACGTGTTTCCAACAACGATTTCGTTTGGACAAAATTCATCGTATTGCCTTCCATAGCGACAGTATGATAGATGTGACTGAAATATGCTTCTCTCATTGCACGACGAAGGCCACTACTTCCGCGTGGTATCCTCAAAAATTTGTTGCGTTTTTGATCTAAAATGCGCATCATTTCCGCGTCAATTTCTTGAACAATTGGTTGTGTTCTTCCTTTGTGCCTAGAAATGAGAATAAAAGCAACGCAGTCGTACAGGATTTTAAAAGCACAATATAATACTCACCATTTTGCCAATGAATGATCTGGAGAATAGATCAAAGCACGACTGAACATAAAATTCGCTTTAACGACATCGCCGCCAATTTTCTCCGTAAACAAGCCATAGCCGGTTAAAATGTCGGGATGTTGTGGCTTCAGAAAAACTGCATGTTCAAAAAGTTTACGAGCTTTATCCACTTTACCAGTTTTCAAAAACAGCTCAGCTGCTTGCAATACCGCCAACGCTTCTGATTCAGTGCCTGAAATGCCACCTTACTCAGCACTTAACGTAAAACGTAAAACGTATACTTACTTACCTCTGGCAGGTGTTAGACTGGATTGCAATACAGAAGTATCTTCCGCCGGAGAAGGCATATCGAATGAAGAAAGATAAAATGCTACCTCTCGAGACAAATATTTTGAAACATTTTTCTGATGACTTTTAAAGCAATGCAACAAATAATCAGAAAACCAACTGCGATTGCTGTTATTCAACAAGTGCAACGTCTGATAAGCGATTACAGCCACAAGCAAAACTAACACAGCCAGCGTGTACCAGTTGTAGCTAATTATCGATTTAGGCATGGGAAAGGATTTCAGTGACTTTTCCACGCAAACTTTTATCATCGTATATCACTTAAAAAACAACCGCGTTCAAATCATGATACACTAACAACAACATACAACATAAAGGACACTCAGGTACAACCACAATTTTCAGTTACAGTAACCATTGCATTGTTTATTGAAATTTTGTTTACTTGAAGAAATTGAAATAAAATTTCTACCATTAATAAATATCGACATATTTATTCAAGCAGCGAATGACCACCGAATTAAATATCTAAAACTAATTCAATGGAAAGTTTTCGCGTAAAATTTGGCTCATTAAATTTGTTCACTCATCCATTTCAAAAACGACAAAACGTCACGTTTTTTCATCATCAAAATTGAAAACCACACTCTACATCAGCTTCTATTTCGTCTGTTTTGTAAGTTTTATTTGGCACAAGTTGCATAACATGCACACACAACATAAACTGCCAGCCATTACAAAATAACCAATTGAAAAATAAATGCTCACAAATAATAAATGAAAGATGAACAAATAAAAACAAAAAAAATGATCAAAATTGAAAAAAAAGGGCACAGTTTGGTAAATTTACATGTTTCGTGACACAATTGTGAAATTAAGGAATTAACAAAAATAGTAGCTGGCATGGAAAAAAAAGAATGCCCGTGACTAGGTTTGCTTGAATTATGAGAGAAAGAGAAAAAAAATCAAAATATGTAAATGAATGGCCAAAAACAATGAACGAAATAAATAAACTACACCAAGACAAAAACTGCAAAAGAAGAAGAAGAAGAATATTGTAAGGCGTATCAAGAGATATTCATAATGCGATTGTAATTTCAGAATCGACATCATCACTTTGCGATTCCAATGATTTTTCGTCATCCATTTTTTCTTCATTCAAATTTCTCCTATTTGCCAATATTGAATTCAGCTGAGAATCACTTTTCAACAGATACTAAACAAAAAAAAAGATATACAAAGCAAAAAATAAAAAAATAAAATAAGATGCACACATTCTGCTTCTTTACTTTTGCAGTAGTTTTCTGCAACTGCAGCTGACTGTACAAACGAGCACCTTCTTCACGACCAATCAGCTCTTCAAGTTGGACTTTGTTCATTGATAGCAACTTTTCTCCGTCGTGTTCTCGAAGTAAATTAATCGCCCTATTCATAAGAACAAGCACAAATAAATATGCATGTACATATTAATATTCAATTTGATTTATTTTATATATTTGTTTATCGATCTACCTGCCACTGAAACACTTGGCTTGCAACCATTCGGCTACGTCTTGTTTACTACTTATACTGGACATTTCTTGAACAGTGACCAACGATGAACTTGGCCAAGGTTTGGCTTTAAAATCAAAGCTTCCTTTTAAGTTGGATTTATTCAATGTCATCAGCAATTCTTCGTTGAGCATTCCTGATGATTAAAACCAAAAAAATTTAATTTAAATAAACAGAGAAACAAAAAAACTGTCTCACTTCTGCTGTCCACTGTGGTAACATTGGATGGTAATTTGCCATTTCGAATTGAAGTGCCATTTTCCTTTGTGTTCAAACCGTGTGGAATTGTTCCATTTGACGTTGAAGCTTTTTTCTCATCATACTCGACACTACCGGATGATGTTCGCGGTAGAGGAGGTGGAGGTGGAGGCGGTGCTGGAGGAGGTACTGGAGGTGCACAAGCAACATACGGACGTTTGGAATTGACTAAGCAAGTCGACGAAAACATCATCACTTCTTTATTCTTTGGCTCATCTGAAAATAAATTATTACAAATTACAATTATTCACACAACAATGGCACATTTTCAACCCTACAAAGTTGCACAATTAATAATAACAATGTTCTTTTTTGCTTTTTCTTGTTTCACTAAACAAAGTTCACATACTCACAACTTTGTCCCCTGAAAAATTCATTTCTAACTGATAGGAGAAGAGGTTCACTAATAATAATAATAATAATAATGCAGCACAAGAAGTTGCCAATATTGTTTTTAAAATTTAATCTACACTTGTATAAAAATTACTGACAGCAATATTTCTTCAGTTCACTAGCTAAAAAGCACATTTCAAAGAGAACAATATACACCGCCAGCGTATATTTGCTGCACAAACATAAACAATTAAACAATAAATCAAATTAAACTAAACAAAAGAACACAGATGAAAAGATATGATGATTAAAGCAAACCATTAGCAGCAAAGCAAACTTATGAAAATGAATGCTTTACACATCACACGAAACGACCATCATACGTTTCTAAAAGCTGAAATAGTGCTTTATTCAAGACGTCGGAAAAAAATTTCACCTCCAAACAAACATTCACTGAAAATTCTTTTTTTTTTTTTGAAAAAAAAATGTGCCAATAAATCAAAACAAAATTATTGAAAAAAAAATTTTCATTTACTAAGAAGCATTGTATGAACTAACTTTTGTTAAAGTGCAGAACAGAAACAGCGTTGTACAGATAGATATGCATATATGTATACAAGAAGCGATAACAAATTATTATTGTTATCATTCAAATAAAAGATAGATAGTAGATAGAAGCGTAATCAGCAATAACAACAACAATATCAATAATTGAAACATTGCTGTATTACGTGAAATCTAAAATAATATTATTAAGTAGTGCATATATAGCATGTCATACAGAATAATAAAAAAACGACTATATAATTCAAAAGAGAGAAATATTCGTAATATATATATAAAGTACAAGAAAGACAGAAGGAAAATTATACAAAAAGCCAGAAGAAAACAGCAGTGAAAAATAAAAGTTGAAAAAAATATGGCTTCAAGAATGGCAGAAGAAGAAGAAGAAGAAACATAGCATTTAAATTGAACATAATTGAAAATAAAAGAAAAAGAAAAAGAAAATAAATTTAATTGAAATATTTTTCCAACTGATATTAACGTAAAAATAAATAATCAGGAATAATAAGCTCGCGAAATGCATCGCGAGCGGCAAGCTGATTTCTGGCACACTGTTAGTATATATTAAGTATAATGTAAGACAATAGAAGTGAAGTTGGCCCAAAAATATAAACAATAAAATGATTTACCATTGTAATTAGCGTGGTTATTGTCATGTCATATTAATAACATACGGTTAACTCTACATAATAAATTGTAAATGTTCAAGAATGAACACAAAAGCAGCACCTTGACAATTTGCATGCCTCCTCACAATTTTACAACCACAATTAATAGAACCACCAATCACCGGTTGAAGAAACAAAAAAAATTATATATATGCATTTGGACACTGGAAAAAGGTCAAAATTAAAGAAAACAAAAATTTAAATTGAGAGGAGGGGCTTTTCAATTTCCACTGACTGAGCAACGCTAAATTGCTGCTACACTACAACATCTTTGGTCCTACAGATGCAAATGAATTACACCCACACATAATATACAGATACACATACAATATGTACATACGCGTACACGTAGTATAGTACATATATTGCATGTATGTCCACACATGCAGTGTCATGAAAAGCAAAGCAAAAAGATAAGCAATTGAAAATAAATAAGTAAAATAATAACGCCGCAATTTTCATCTACACTATGCAATAATAATAATGCAAAAAAAAAGATAAATAAACGGAAATATTTTTGATGAAATAAAATGGAAAAAAAAACAAAACAAAACAAAAAGTTAACAAAAGCCCTGAATTACTAGTGGAAATAGCTTTTCACCGCTTTCTTTGCCATAGCAATAAGTGTTTAAGAAGAATAAGAATAAGAAAACTCCTTGAAGAAATAATTTGAAAAGTTTTCTCTACGAAAAGGACAGTATATAAATAAATAAATATAATTTTTTTCAGGCTTCCACTGTCACCATCATCGGCAATCAGAAGTAGCGAAATTCACCTAATTTACCGCGACGTTGTCGAATCACTTCCGGCGTATCACCGTTGTTGTTAGCCGGTGTTGCTGTTCTCGAAACGGGACTTGATCGTTTTGCAGAATCATCCTACAATCAAAAAATTGACAATTATCATATCATATCATATATTCAAAATTAATTACTTTTCATTTAAAATTTTTGTCATACCTCAGTGGTGGCATAAGAGCCAAAAGCAGTGCCAGAGTTGCCCATAGCCGGACCGAAGGTAGAAGTGGACGGAGGCGGTGGACGCACAAAAAGTGGCTCATCAAATGACTTCGACTGCTGGTGTGGAGTGGAAGAATTGTTGTGGTGAATTCCAGAATCGACAACACTCAAAATTGTATGCGGAACAAAACCAACCTGCCGATGCGCGTTGCGACATTCCCACCAATTTTTTTTATTATTCAAAACCTGAAAAATCAGAGTATATTATTAAAAATTACAAATTAAAAAACAAAAATCTGAAACAAACTCTCGCTTATATAAATAATGATCATTATAATTATTATTTTACCTCCAAAAATTCACCCTTTCTGACAGTCAGCTCTTTTTCATTCATACCATGCCGTTCATAGACCACTTGGGCAATCTGAGAGCCACGAGCTCGTGCTTGTTCAAAGAAAAAGCTCACATCATCTGTCACATTGGATGGTGGAAAATTACGTCGAGATTCTTGTTCACGCAATGTTCTACACAATTCAATGCAAATTTTCAATGCCATTTTTGTTTTTGTTGCATTCAAGCAAACTCACTCCCTGTATAAATCAGGTCTAGATCTGGACATTGTAGACGAATACAGACCATTAGCTGCTGGTGGTGGACGTGGCAAACGTTCAGAAACCACAGATCGTTGTTCTTGTTCTTCATAAAACTGACGTTTCTCTTCAAGCAAGCGACGTCGTTCTTCCTGAAGCAAATAAACAAATCAAAATTGCTCATCTGCATAATTATACAACACCAACAAGAACAAGGGCACACCTCCAAAATTCGTTTTTCAAATTGAATTCGACGCTCCTCTTCTTGCAACTTCTCTTTCTCAAAATCAAGCCGTTCCCGTTCCAAAGATACTCGACTAAAATCGCCAGAAAGTTGCGCATCAATGAACAAATTACGATTCTGACGAACAGCTTGTCCACTATCCGGCACCGCAGCAGTTGTAGTGGTCGAATATGGTCCATAATTGTGAGCAAACGTCGGCGAATAGTGACCAGGCAACGTGCCGGTCCATTCTTCAGCAGTGGTGCGCCAAGCGTCGCCCAACGATGCCCAAATTTCCGACTCCTTGCTAGTGAGACAGTTCAACAGCAACGCTTTGGCAGCTCTGCTGATCAACGGTGACACAACCTGCGGAGCAATGTTGCGACCAAAGCCCCACTGACAAGCGTCCAATATGATCGCCAGAGGTGTGAACAGAAAATGAAGCAATTCCGGTGCGTTCGGCTCGTGGATGTGGTTTTTCAACTTGGCCAACAAGTTGAAGCACAATTTAAATTTTTGCAAAATATCAAAAAATTCCAACTCCGGCGGCAATTGGGCACGCATGAGCAATATCCCATCGCCGGGCATCCGATTCTGCGTCGACCGTGACGACGGCTTCATTGCCCGCCTCTGCTGTTGCAAAGCTTCCAATTCACGTTGGGCAATTGCGGCCGACTGAATCCGAGCCACGAAACGTTCAATATCATCAAAGCACCGGTTGAGTATGTTCACGTCCCGTTCAAAGAATTCAACAGACGAATCGGAAAAAGTGGACTTCTGGTCAATCTCCCGGTAATTGAAATTCGACGGCGATCGGCCATTTTCCATCATCACAGGAACAGTGTTGACCCTTGGTCGATCTTGATTGAAATAACGTTGGTCTGAACGACTCAATATCGACCGACCATGCAGGCTCGTGCCGTCGGTGGTAGTCATCTCAGGACTACCTTCTAGTCCTCCACTTGGCATTGCAAACCCGCTTATTCTTCTGCCTCTGTTAAAAATAAAAATTCATACATAAATATGCAAAATTTTTTACAATACACAAAGAATCAGCAACATACGTTGGTACTGCTTTGAAGCGTCCGCGTAAAAATTGCTTGATATCATCGGCCACTTCACTAGCCTGAAATTTATGATGATAAAAAAAATGCGAAATATTACAACGTCATCAACAACAAACACAACAAGTGACGACTAGTGGGGAATAGTGATTGAAGGAAGGGGAAAAAAATTGTTGAATACAAGCACAATGAGGAAAAGCGGAACTGATGAACAAAGCTAGCTCTGTTATGTTTATTTAGCGTGATTTGTCACCACTCGACAAAAACTACATACCGACACTTGGACGCATTGAAAAATATGCATTTCGGTCGGTGTGGCGGTTTTCTTGCCTTTACTGCCGTTGACAATGAATACAAGCAAATTGTTATACAAATCACGCGGGTCAGAGGAGACATGAGCTGTTGGTTCAGAAACCAAATTCAACGGAAATTGTTCCACCACATCCTGTGCAAATAGACAAATCAATTTTAATTATAAAATGCAAAAAAATATATATATATAAATTGGCTGAAATTTACTCCATTTTCATCTTCAACCACAACGGCGGTATGTCTAAGACGAAGAATCATACGTTGTGCCCAAATTGCCGACGACCGTTCCATCTGCTTCAACTTTCTTATGCCATCGCTTGGCCATTGCAAGCCTGTATGTGTGTATACATTAAACCAATGTTTACCGGTAAAACTCATTCTGTATACCAAACTGTGGTCCCACGCCAAATGTGGCTAGATGCTCGACAAAATAGCTGGGGCTGTCTTCTTGCATGTATGCTAGAAAAACAAAAAAGAAAAATGCCAAACTACATACATTCACACATACAACTTTGTGAACAACAAACAAATGCTTCGATTGCATTGACTGAATAGTGTGAACGTTTCAGCTTACATATTATATAATGGAAAATTATAGGAAAAAAAATACTGAAATCGAAACTGTTCAACAACAAATTTCTGTTTACAATGAGTAATTCAGCTTTTCTCGTTTATTCTTGCAACAGACCGTGCCACCCAACAACTCAAATGACAAAGTAATCAAAAACCAAATAATTTCAGTTATCAGTGAAAAAAAAACAACCGGAAGCTGATGGGGTAACGTTAAAAAAAAAAATTTAACCCAAGTAAAACAGTTTAATTTCTCAATTATAAAAATAAATTTTTCAAAAAATACAGTACGATTACTTTTTGTCTAATTATCATAAAAGAATACCACCATCACCACTCGACAAATGGATAAAAACTGCACCGATTAAAAATAAAAAAAAATGCCTACAGTACAAACTAGAAGAAACAAAAGAGATAACCGGCCGCAACGGAGAGCAGCTGACTAGCTGGAATTGACTAAAACTTTCAGGAATTCATTTAAATTGAAATTTCCAGTTCCTGCGCATCAGTGAAAAATAAACAACAAATTGAGAAATCAAATAAATGACTGGCGCGCGTAAAAATCGAAATGGTAAATTGTAAAAAAAAAATTAAATTTTTCAAATGTCTCACTTCACAACGTATGCAAATTATTAATTAATAAATTAATAAATTTTCATTTACCTTTTCTCATGTCGACGTCGAAAGTTTGCCCGTCGACAAAGCTTGGCATCGAACCTCCAAAATTGCCGTTCAATCGTCTCACGTTACCGCTGAAATGAACAACCAACGTTAGTTACACTGACACTTTTCTGGCAACTCTGCTATCAAATAATCACTTTTACAAACTAATAGAACACGCGCGTTACGTTCATTCTGTGAAATTGTTTTCAAAAGAAAAAATTATACAAATTTTCATACAAAGCAATACCGACTAACAATGCAAAATCTTTTCACACAAAAAATATTAAAATATAAAACGTTTGTTGTTTTTTTCTCTCTTTTTCTTTCCAACCAAAGCAACAAAATTTTGCTTGTATACTGTAATGGGAAAAGTGATCAAATGTGGCAACGACGTAAAATTGAAAAAAAAAAAAAAACAATGCCCGCACAATGCAACTATTCGAACAACAAACGTCCGACGCGCCTTCGCTATCAGAGTGCAATCAAAAATTGATATTCAAGTTTTTTTTTTCAAAGCATACTGTACAATGATTTGAAAAAAAAAACAAAATTGACCTGAGTTGTATTTTTGGGGGAAGAAAAAAAAAATACGAACAGACGGTAATGGAGAGCTGAGAAATTTTTGTGCTTAATGCAGGCAAAACGATGAAGATGCAGCAGCAAATGGGAAACGATGTAATTTGTCTTAATTCAGGCAAAATTCGGCAGTCTACACACAAGTGACAATAAGTTGCAACCAGTTTGAGATGGTTAATCTAGTCGCAATGTGAAGGAACAAAAACGGGAACGCCGTCGTCCCAACGATAGCATCGACCTAGAAAACCCACCTTGCCAGAAAGCAAAGTAGAAGAACATTTCCAAATTCAAGCATGCTGAAAACGAGTGCACCGAATGTGTGTGTGGGAGAAAATGGAATTGAATAGTAGGAATGCAAAAAAAAACAATACAAAAATAAAAAGAGGCAAAAAAAATCCATGCCGCCGCTCATTATTACTCTACTCACTTCATGCTGGCAGGCAAAGGTCCAACGCTGGAGCTGGACCGGAAATAGGAATTTTGTCCAAGCACTGGCATTGATGCGATTCCCAGCCAGATCACATGCCAAGCGTGAAGTGTTTTTTTTTTGTTTCAGCACCAGCGAAACCGTTCGCGCCCAACCTGAAAACAGTGAAAAGCTACAGTGAGCTAGAGAGAGTGGCAATTTTCGCCAACAGCTAAAAACACTGCAACAACGGACACACAGAGCTTGCATTGTTTTGAGCAAAGCAAAGCAACGTTTCCCAGTTTAAACGCGTTGGCTTAGTTTATTAACCCATTTGCAGAAGAGATAGAGAGAGAGCAAGCTGGAGAAATTGAAATCACTGCAATGCTTTACACAGTTCTGGGATGAAAACAATTAATTTTGCCATATCAAGACTGGCACGGCCAAAGATTGGCAACTTTGAATGAGCAAATATTTTCAAATTGACTTTCCAGTGAAAAAAAAAAAGATAACGCGCACAGAGAACACTTCAACATTACAGACAACCGGCTTGCGTTAACATTTTTGGAATACTGTTGACTTTTTGTACTGTACAGGGTAAAGACATGCAAGTTCATTGTTTCATTTTCTCTCAGGTCGTCAAGTGAATTTCATCCAATTTTATTCGTGTGCTTTTCTTCGCTCATTTCTGCTGATGAACATATTTAAAAAAAAATTTATAACCCTTGATAAACTTGTCTTAAATTAATATCTGTTGCTGAACAAAACATTTTGTTGTACAATGCGACAGTGTTTGCAATGGTGGACATCTGTCGCCGGGCGTTTGTCTAAGCACACTAACCTCGACCTGAATTGACAGTTCGCCAAAGTGTACAAACAACCACTGCAAAAGTTAACAAATAGCGCCAAGGGTCAGCTGCACGCTGACCGTTTTGCTTCCCATTGTTCAAGAACGACAAGCACGCTTGTTGGCGTCGTCAAGTCCTGACAATATAACTTTCCACATTAACGATTCTGAATATCAAAGTTTAATTATTACTATTATTATTATTATTATTATTAAGTTTTCAATTTCTTTTTCATCTGTCATCATTGCTCACTGATATGATGTTCAAATTAACTGAAGCATTTCAATAAACGCCAATTGAAACGCAGACATTTCGTTTGGCGACCAGAAATATGACAATCATGAACATTTTTCTCCAACCCACTTGCTGTTGTCTTTCAGATCAAATTATGCAACGAAGTTTTCAAAGCTTTCAAAACTTAAATTTCGATAAAATTCAGCATCATTTCATCAAAAAACTTGCGTTTTTTTCTTGTTAAAAAACATTTAACCTCAACTAAATCAACATTAACAATATATTAATGAAGATGTTGAAAGTATAACATAACACCATTTCAAATGTAAACTTTCAAAATACTGCAAAACAAGACACAAACTTACTATGTGCTGCAATCAGCAGTGATTTGGTGCGTTCATTTGCAATTTGATCTGTTTATTTAAAGTTCTGATGACGTGGATCACTCAATACTACTGTTTCATTATGATTCACGCAAATTCCTTGCATACCGTAATCAAGTATTTGTTTGAACTGCTTGAAAGCGCAGTTTGTTGTCCCTACAAGCCTGGAAAAGTTGCACAAAAAAGAATTACCAACAGTGATCGTCATGATTTATTGATTTATTTCAATTTGATCTGATTAATGCTTTAAAATATTTGTACAGTGAGTGAGTAATCGTTCAAATTCAAAACATAAAGGTCAAGAGAGCTGGATCATTTTCTGCTGCATTTCATCATTCATTATTGAACTTCATTTTTGTTTCTCGTTATAAACTTAAAAAATATCATTTTGCAGAAATACATAATAAATATTAACTTAATAGTCAGCAAAAAGAGTTTAAAATACATATTGTTTCAAAACTGACTACAAATAAAACTGTTACAAACCAAATTTTACACACACAATTCACAGTAATAAATTTTAACAATTTATGAATATATTCGTGTATAAATTTCAAAATAACTCCATTAAACTTTAATTACTTCAATATAAGAACTTGCATTTCTCGTACTGTAGAAAATTTTATACTGTAGATTGGTAAAGTTTTTTTTCTCTCTGCTGCCATTGAGAACTTCAGCATTTTTGTAATGTACATTGTACTTTGCACAATTTTTATGTAATTTTTTGTATAAATTTCATTGTATTATCATTGAAGGTTTTCACAGCTCGACCAGAACTGCAGTGGATTTTTAAAGGTGAATTTTTCGAACATTTTGGTCTATTGACTATTCTTCACGGTCATCTGGTGACTAGGCATTCCTTGTTTGAGTCACACCATTGAAAAGGAAAGCAGTTTTTACTGTAGCTTTAACGTAAAACATGCCATCCGAGGTTACCGCTTTGTCTGTGAACGACAACCGTCGAGTAAGAAGTGATTTAATTTCTAAATTGATTTAAAAAGCATTTTTTCTTTCTAAAAGATTGAAATGGCCAATGAGCTTGTTTCAAATGCGCCACCTGGTGAAATTCAAGAAGTTTACGATGGTATTTGGAAAATTTGCTTACTCTCACCATTATCTTATCACTTGTAGATCTTCGTCAGTTCTTGGAAAATGATGAAACATTTACAGTGCTTTCTGCATCCATGTTTGCGGAGCACAACAAAAGAAACTTTGTTCCAGTTTTGGTTGAAGGAATTGAGAAACCAGTTGTCGTTTTTTTTTTGCTTCTGTTGTTCTGGTAGCTTTATTTCATTTCACGTTGCATCTCTTGCTTTTCAGGTGATTATTACACCGTTCAACGTGTTGAACAACGGTCGAATTTACGATCCGCGGAGTAAACAATCTTTTGAATTTGATCACATCAAGCTCGAAGCTTTCGACCGGGCTTCGTGTCCAAATGCAGATGTAGAAGAACTCGAATCCAGACGTCTCTCCTTGCAAGAATCAGTCGACGCATACATATCTAAGTATTTCATGCAGGGCAATGGATCTGTTTTTAGCTACGTAGAGCCTGAATGTGACGAGAAAAAGTTATTAATTTGCATTGTCAACCAACAAAATCAACCTAATAACTTTTTGTAAAATCTTTTCTCACATTTTTATAAGTAATATAAATTTATTGTTACCGTTCAAGGAATGGTCATTGGCAGTCTCAGTTCGCAGTGCAATTTCCAAAGGAAGATGAACTGCAAATTGATGGTTGGATTCAGCTAAAAGTTCACTACTATGAAGATGGCAATGTACAATTGTTCAGCAAGAAGGATGTTAATCGTACAATACCATTTACGGTAAAAAAAATGAGCTATTTAACTTTCAAAACATCATCAAAATCCAAAAAAAAACGATTCGCTAAACAGTTTTTTTAATTATGAGTCATTTGTAAAATGATTTTATGAAAGAGTAACATTTTTTAAACGTTTACTCGACTTAACAGAGAAATAAGTCAAGTTTTCATATTTGAACATTTAAAAATCAGTTGGCCATAGTTTTTTAAAATTCCGAGAAGCATGGAGTAAGTAGTAGATTGAAAATTCGTTCTTTCAACATCGTCTCTCATTCATTCATGTCCGTGTATATTTTTTTCATAATTCATACTCTGGAAGTGACAAAAATATGTCTATATATATATATATGTGTGTGTATATCTTCCACGTAGAACGAGGCAACGTTCGCCAACGATGTAGTGAAAGTAGTCCAAGAAGAGGAGGAAAATTTTCAGCGAAACGTGGACCAGTCACGCCGTCTGATGAGTGAATTCAATTTCAAAGGTTTGCGGCGACAGTTGCCAGTCACCAGAAGCAAAATTGACTGGTCAAAAATGGTCAGCTACAGAGTAGCGACAGAACTGAAACCTCAGACACCCTGATACACACCTCTTGCTTGTCTACACCTTGAAATGGAAAACCTATTTATTATAACTATTTTTTTTATAACTTTAAAGGGTAATATCCGTTGTTCAAACAAGCTTACCGTTCGTTCATTCGGTTAGTTTCGTCCTTTTTCCATATTTTTATTGTGGCTACCGTTCTACCGTAACTTGTTTCCATTTTCCGTTTCCACATTCTCTGTATTCTTGTCTTTTCTACTATTGACAGACAAACCAATTCACTGTTTTGCCGTTTCACTACCACCACATACTAAAGATGTTACCGCTGCCTCATCCGGACACACTGACTGACTTTACTGATTCATTACGCTTCTTAACCCTTTTTATATGGGCGGGCATGTTGTAAATAAACGGTAAAATTTTTTCCATTCCCCACGACGTGAATCTTTTTTTTTTTTCTGCTTAATATCATCATCACAGAATTCGGCCACAAATGCAAGTCTTCAACAATGACCAACCGGGTTTTAAGACGAGCAAAATATTTTACTGATCAAAGTATGGAAGTGTTGTTTTGTTTATTTTTTTAAACCAACAGCGATTCAACAAAACCAATGACGTTACAAATCACACGTTCATGAAGCTGACTTGGATTGTTTGTTACCAGCGACATCTCGGACAATTTGTCCAAGTATGAGATACCTGGAAGAGGATAGTTCAGCTTAGTGACAAAGACAACAAGTGCAGAGTTGTAACGAACAACAAATGACGTGCATTTACATGCCAACTTGTGAACACATTCCACGGCAGACAGCTATCCTTCGAAACTACAACGCTACCTGTACTTCATGGCTTCCTTGTATGCCGCTGTAATTGACTGGCGATATAAAGTTTTTCGCGCTTCGGCTACTTTCTTTTTGTCCAAACTTATATCAAGTCCAAGCGGTTTCAGGCATCTTTTCGGTAGCCAATTCCTGATAATTAAAACAAATACATCATATGCAAAGAAACTAGAACCAACCAGCAGAATTGAGTGATCCTACCACGTGTGCATTGAGTTGAAGAGCATAACGAGGTACGACCCATCGTTGGGTTTGAGTTGAAGAACGTCTTCCGGCGGAGATGGTATATCGGCAAGTTTACCCGTGAAACCAGTGCGAGGCATATCTGGATCAACAATCTACACAATGATGAACAAACATGAAAACTACTGCGTGAGAATCAGTATACTTAAATAAAATGAGTTCTCGTTTTCCTTATTTACATACCATGCCAGGAAACCAGGGCATTGTGGAACGTTTTGCCCATACCAAGTCGAGCATTTCAAAAACAAATTCATCTGCAATAGGTTCATCTGCAACAGGTTCATCTTCAAATGAAAGTGATGAATAACAAATTAATATTAATGATAAATGAAGATAAGCGAGAAAAAACATCCCCTACCACTACGAAGTTGCAAATCGTTCGATTTGGAGACTTCATCATCATTGGTCATTTGCAAAACTGAAATTTCAAATTTTCAAAACTTGAAAATGAACTCGTTCGTTGGACTGTTTCAATTTGCCAACAATTAAAGATTACTCATTTATGAAAAAGCTCTCACTTTTCAAGCTTACCTGAAGTTTCTTCTGCATGATTCGACAAAACTTCCCCTTTCACATCACTTTCATCATTGATGGCCAAAATTTCGTTAGCATCCATTTCAGAAGGAAGCATGATTGAATGTTCTTCTTTTTCTTCTTCTTTCAAACTGCAATTCGCAGCTTCCGAATTAGCCAACAGAACAGAGTTCAGTAGTGTCGAAGTTTCGGCTGCCGGCGACGGTTCATCAATTCCATTCAAAATGGTCGACGCTTCCAACACTGATCCAGCATGCAAAGATTTCTGACGTGTTGCTCTGCAAGCTGGGTTCCGGGCACTGGCCTTGCGTTTCCTAGGTCGACCAGGTCTCTTTTTCACTTCTTGACCGCTGAATTTCACCTCACTGCTGTCATTATCGTTTACATTAGCTTTATTGTCGTCGTTTAGCCCGTATCCGGTCACAGTGTGCTGCTGCTGTTGTCTGTCAACAACAGGACTTGGCAAACTCTGTGACTCATCCTGACCATTCACTAGCGCATTTGCTGACAACAACGGCGGTGAGTGTTGTGAAGCGTCGTCGATCTTGCCGTCGTTGTCCGCTGTCGACGCTGCTGCTGCATTCTCAAAAATCACTCCATCCGCGCATACAGTCTCGTCCAGGAGTGGAACGACATGCGAGGCATTTTCGTCCAACTTGGTCGAAAATGTCACCCCTGACAATTGTTCATCACAAACACTGTCATTGTTGCCAGTTATTTCTACAAAATAAAAAAAATATGCAATAATATGATACTGTAAAAAATCAATCAAAACACAATGTACCTGTATTAGCAATGGCATGTTCGTCGTTGGCATCTTTTTCGCTTCTTCGCTTCCTTCCTATGCATATGCCCAACTCCCGTTTGATGTCATTGATGAAAGCGGCTTTTTCTGAACACTGGCTGGCAATTTTTCTCAAACATTTCTCCTCTTCCAATGCTCGCGCAATTTCTTTCTTTCCGAGAAGCAATAGATGTTTTAAAAGAATCGT
>JYDO01000080.1:160277-179160 GCA_001447755.1 Trichinella papuae
TCCCTAAACGATGGAACTTTTTCACTTGCAAATAATAATTAGCATATTTTCATTTTCTCCATCACACAGAACAAGCAGGCTACTTACAAACGCATCCATCCGACGTCCAATTCTGAGGTAAAAACGATTTTGTCGGTTAAATTTCAAACAATTGGCAATCATCAAGTTGAAATCGGCCATAAATTCATTCACATTCATATATTCAAATTGAAGCACCTTTTTGCGCATGGTGCCCAAATCCATCGGATTGGAAATTATGGATCTATAACCAGGCACAACTTCCTCGCTCACTGGTTGCGCGAACACTTCTTCGACATCAAATGCAAGAAGTCTGTTAACGAGTTCAAGTAACAACAGCTTTATTGGAAAACAAACACTGTGCATTCTTTCCATTTCAAACAATAACTACAAACAAAAAAAAAAGAAAAGCATGTATAAATTCATCTTGAATAGAAAAGCAAATGCTTTTTTTTAAATGAAATTTCAATTTTCAGATTGAATTGGAAAATTCTAAAAAAAAAATTTCAAAGTAGCAAAAAATAAATTATTCCCCCAGAAATTACCATTCTTTTTTTCAAAATTTCCCGCTTCTTGAAATCGCAAAGAACACTGCTAACGTTCCTCAATTCTCTTAACATTGTCGGACGATCTATTTTCCGCGTTTCGGTATTTTCTGACTCTGCATCTTTCTTGTATATTGCCTGTGAGAAGAAGGTGAAATTTGCAACGTCAAATTTCCATATAATAAATGAAAAATACCAAAGTTGAAAAGCTCTCTTGTACACCACGCAGAAGAGGTACGCCCAAACGAGAATATCGCTTGCACATCCAAAAGTTTACCAGTCGTTGAAAGAATATATCATCTGCAGACATGCGTACAGAATTTGCAATTTGAATAAGTCTGTAATGATATTTAATTTTAAAAAAAAGAATATATAATTTGAAGAATTATATTACAATTGTCGTACCTGATCGTTGGAATGACAGGTAGCAAACCAATATAAGAAGCGCTTCTCTTTTCTGCCAACACTTTCCTAGCCTGACGAGCAACAACCTTTGACGATTCTTTTAAAACATCTATTGCTTCTCTGAAAGAAAGAAAGAAAACAATCGTCCTTGTCTTATGAGCAACAAAATGCAAATCATTTGAAAAATACAAAATCTGTGAGTTGGTCACTATTGTCCATTCATATTTAAATAAAATAAACTTCTGATCATAAATGTATATATAAATAAGTTCCGTACTCATTGACATCCACAGGCTCCACTACTTTGCTGACATTGGAAACTTCGTTCGGCGTGTGAACACCGCAATAGGAAATTTTTCGAACAACTTGCTCTTCAGATGATACAGATGGATCAACGACTGGCTCAACTTTCATGTACAAATTAGCACCAAGTCCACATGTGACATGAAAAGCAGTATAACAAGTCGGCACTTGACACTGGATGCATGCTCCAACGTTGCGACGTTTACAAATGTAACAAACAAGTTTCCAACGTGCTGCAGGAATTTCATTTAAACACTGAATAAAAAATATATTAGAAATTAAATTGAGAAAAGCCAAATCAAATAACAATATCACATCAACCTCGATAGGTTCCAAAAAAACCAAATTAGCAAACTGAACTTCAGGAATCCACATTGCGCACGCAACGTGAGCCCAGCGACCATCGTTTGTCTGCTTTACCGCGCCAGCACGGTTCGGACACAGACAACAATCGACACTCCTAGCCGGTGAAAGCTGACAACGTCTACAAAGCCACTGACCTTCCGGAATATATGGAACACCATAGCATTCCTGAAATAAAAATTAAAAATCCACAACCAACATATAATTATTAAAATGAATAACAAACTTGGTGAACAGGCATATTGCACATATCACAAAAAAGAATAACATTCGTATTTTCACAATCTCCATCATTGCAAACACAGCAAACCGCATCCTCATCCACAGGTGGACCTTGACCAATGCTAGGCACTTCAAAATAGGAAACCTTTTCCAAACGATCCATCACAAATTCCATCAGTTTTTTATTAATCGGAGCAAGACTGACAGATTTTCTCTTGTCATTAATAAGTTTCAACCATAAATTATCCTAAAAGTATTTTTCACAGTCTCTTGTAAAAATTAAAATTCACTTTACTCACCTCTTCATCCAAATCGTACGTAACATCTTTAATGAGGTCTTTATACGAAACATCCCTACACTTGATGTATGTTTTTGACAAAATAAAATTACGTCTAGAACGTTTAGGCGGAGCTTCTTCACATGGACGGCATTCAGCGTGCGGTAAGTGTTCTAAAAATAATCCATCTTTAAACAAACAATTTAAAATATTTATGCAAATAACAATAAACAACAATAATAATTCAAGAGCTTTACCAAGTTTACTTTTAGAAGGAGCTTTTTCAGATTTTGGCGTGAACAACAAATCCTTCCGTTTCAAAGGCGTATGGTGTCTACCGCTATTTGGTGTACTTCGAGAGTCGAAATAAATTCTTTTCTAAAAGAAAAAAAACACAAGTATAAAATCAGAAAAATCAAATCAAAGAATAGTAAATTTGCAAAGCTGAAATTTATTTCATTCAAGGCGTAAGCATAAGTAATAAAATTAAAAATACAAAAGTTTTATGACTTAAAAATAAAATATAAAAACAATTATAAAATACTTAATTCGAATTTGAAATTCTCATACAATATATGGACTTAAAATAAATAATTTCGAAATTTACATTCAAAAAATAACCAAAACACCTGACAACCTTAATCCATTACAGTCAACGAATTCTTGACCCTTGTGAAGCTAACAAAGAAAAACAGCTTAAAAACATGCTTTGCAATCACTTATAAAAGCAAGGAAAACTGTTTGGATATTCAATTCAAATTAAATTATAATAATAAATATTTATTAAAATGAATAAATTTCGTTAAATGATTATTTCTGACAAACGCTGACAACAATTAAACGAGCATAACTAACAGCATTAGAAACTTAAAGATAATAACAATCACATGAATCAGTAAAATTTTAAATTTTAAAATACCACTGAAATAATGCAGAACATTTGGATTTAATTTAATATATTAAAATTCAAAGCATTAACATCAACATTAACAAAACTGAAAACAAAATTCTTTTGAATTTCCACCAGGAACAAATGTTATTTACAACAAAATGCATACTAAGACAGCTAAAAATAAATTAAAATAGTATAATTCGTGTTTGAAAAATCTTCATTAGCAATAAAATATGAAAATCATTTTAGTGACCACTTAAACACGCTTAACAGTGATGAAATAAGTAACTAAATTTAGTTGTATACACAAGGTACAGATCAAACTAAAAGAAGACAGAGACCGGAACAGCGAAACAAAACAATTAATAGTAAAAATGAAAAACGATGAAACAATTTCAAGCATCTTAAAATACAATTAAGAAAGCACTCTTGCATTTTTGAAACTTAAACATACAAATAAGTTTAAGAACTTAGAAAACACATAAAGTGCTAAAAATCAAAAAAAATATTTACTTCGACTGCTGAAGCTAATTGAAACTTAAATTTTCCATCAATACCGCTAATGTCCACTTCATAAATTGAATGCAAATCATGCTGATGTTCAATAACATCTTCTTTGGGCGTTTTGCAGACCAGCGGAGTTTTCTTTGCATCCGACGCTTCATGCATTCCATGCTTAAAGTGATATCGAAGACCAGACAAGCTTTTGTATGAGTTTCCACAGTTATTTATTGGACATACAAAAGGAGGACCCTTTCCTTTCAAGTCAGTTAAAAGTCGATATGCCGTAACTTGATCAAGCTTCATCACTGAGTAATAAATCTTCAACTCGAGTATCAAGACAGTGTAACTTAAAATTATTGAAATGTATTCTTCATATGGATTAAAATTCTCATAAAACTGTGTCTTGAAAATAAGTTTAACAGAAAATGAACAACTGAAAACGATCAAATGCCACTCTTTCTAGGAGTTATACATACAGTAAATTTTAAAATACTTACAAGTCTAAATTTTATACAGTGTGAAATTATTCAAAATTTGAATTCAAATTAATATTTTAATTAAAAATGGTCTGTAAAGTACTTTTAAAATACCCAATTCAGCTTCTTAAACTAATTTATTTTTTGAAAACTAAAGGAGAAAAAGCAATTTGTTCCAAATTTGCATAGAGATTGAAATTTCTTTTTGATAAAAACAGAAATGAAATATCATTTCTAAAGTTTATTTTTTTAATTATAAAGATATAATTTATATTTCTGAATTATTAAAGTTTTAAAACATATTAAAATAACTAACAGTTAATTTATTAGCAATTAATGTTATCGATTGCAAAAAAAATAATTTAACAAATTATTCACATGTTAGATTAATAAAATCTTTTATTAAATGTTTATTTTTTTATTTTTCAAATTATTTTAATCAAGAAATAAAGAATAATAAAAAATTACTTCTTAATTGCAATCATACTGTAGTGTCCTAAATAATAAAATTTTAATTTGCTACATTATTTGTGATACCTTTTTTGTTTAAAAAAATACTTTAATTTATAATAAAAAAATGTTTTAAAATACTTAAATTAGTTTGTCAAGCAAATTTGTAATATTTCCCCAATTTTTCATATCACACTGCTTGGCGCCTTAACACATTATTACAGTATAGAAAAATGAGTTCCAAAATTAATGATTAGATAGATTCTTGTTGCTTGAAATTTTACCATATTTTGAATTTAATTCTTCTATTTCAACTATATGATAAGAAATGTTATTAAAAACAAATAATAAATGAAACTATGACATGTTTAATACAACTACAGAAGGAACACTAACAACAACTAATTTAACAAAAAGAAAAAAGTTTGCTTCTGATCATTTATATAATTTTGAAATCAATTTAGTATGAATCTGAAATGCCTAAGTGCAAAAAATGAACCATCAATAATAGCGGTTCATGACAATTTTACATTGTCGGCGAGCTTCATCCGAACCCGATGCTCAAGCCATTCGGCCTCACCTTCTGTTAATCTCAAGTTTCCATAATGGTGGTGTTTCAAAATCAACGATAACTAAATAATTTTCATTAAAAAAAACAAATGTAATACATCTTTGAAATTTTACCGTAACCGGTGTGATGTTTTTCTGCACTGTCACCATTATCTCTATGAAAACCTTGTTCCCAAATCGTTTCACAACTCCTCTTAAAAATACAAATAATTGCATAGTCATAAGAATAACAGTAAAATGCAATGTTAAGTAACTTACTCTGTTTCATCTTTAAGTAACGCTTGACCTTCTTCCGAAAACTGAGTCGAATAAACAAACTTGGGAACACTGATTTCCCCAATAGGAAGAGAAACCTAATTTAATATTAAAAAAATTCGTTCAAGTATCAAAAGAAATTTTGAAAATCAAAAGTAAAACACACTTTTATATTTTCATTTTCACTCGCATCAGGTAACAAAAATAATACTACATCCATCAATGAGCCATTGGTGATGGTTATTATAACTTTTGTCTCCTTTAAAGAAGCAAAATTTCAATTTTAGCATGCAGTACACAATGCCAACAATAACACATAAATTATAAATAGATAAGCAAAAATGAAACAAATTCTATACTTCGTTAAGTTTAAAATCAACATGCTCAGCGAGTCGTAGTTCTGGAATGATCAAAGGAGCTGAACAATTTATCTTAAACTTTATTGATTCTGGAACATATTCTCCTTTTGAAATGTTATGATCGCACTGCTAAAACACATTACAGTATTCAATAAAAAAATATTTTTGCAAAAAAAATTCTTGTTACCGGGCAACGGAGCGACTGTTTAACAAGCAACTGCTTTTTCACTGGCAGCAAATCCTTCACATAACGAGGCTGAAGAAGCGGCTGTCTTAATCGCTGTTCCATAGATGTAACTGAAAAAAAAGAATAAACAAAGTGAACATGTAATTCATTTGTTAATTATTAAAACAAGGCGTCAATACAATTTATCGAAATATTATTTGTAGTAACTAATAAATATTTTAAATTGTGTCTTGAAAATACAAAGCCAAAGATTACCATCTGAGATATACAATGGGTCGACAAATAGAGAACTATCCAACGGTTCGACATCTTCACTTGGTTCATAAAGAGGTGAAAAAGATTCTAAACTTGTGGACATTTGTTGCTTTGTCAAATAATCGTGCATCGGAAACTTATCCTATTTTAAAATTTTGTGAAAATAACATTTTTTAAATTTCAGTGGCAAACTTTTTTACTGGATGAAATTGAAATAATGATAAACGTTTCGGCATGAATTTCTTTCTCTCAATCTGTAATTTTTCTATTCTCGCCATCTGTCGGAATCGTTCCATAATACATTTCGACTAAAATATCCAAGCATAGTAACAAAATTTTAAATATAAAATAAAACACAACTACTTCTTTGGCATAAGGTGGTTCAGGTTGGTTGCATTTTTCTATGATGAATTTGTCATCAGGAATTCCAGCTTCTAACGATGACCACATACATGTGAAACATTGAAGTCGAAACTGTTTGTTATTATTTTCACTTTCATTTTCATTCGATTTCTGAAGTAGAAAATTAATTAACAGAATTTAAACAAATCAAACCACAAATTTCTACTTCAGAATCGCTGGAATTTGCATTTCCGCATTTCATACGAATCTCAAGCTTCGCACCACACACTGGACATTCACAGCAAACTTCGCACCTGAAATATTGATGATAAAAGATGATTTAAAAATAAATAAAACAAACCTATTTTTTGCCGCTCTAGCTTCTGCAATTGATCGATTTTCCATACATTGGGCACAAAAAATACTATCCACCTTAAAGTTATTAAATTGAAAATTTCAATGATAAAGAACAAATGATTCCACCTCTGGCTTTGCACAGTTGTAACATCGAAAACAAATGCAGTGTTTGCAAAAATAAAGTTCACACAACGGAAGCCAGCGTTCACATGAACAAAAATACAAGGTTCTCTGAATATCATAAAGCGTGCTCATTCCCGCTGTTGGAAAATACTGCAAATAAATGACAATTTTACTTATTAAAATGCATTAACAGCATTTACAGGATTAAATTATTAAAACTGTTATCATTTATCTGAAACCAACTGCTAACATAGTAACAAAGTGAAAATGATTAATCACAGTTCTCTTTTAATTAATAACAAAAATTGCGAACCAAAATAGAATTTTCAATTGTAATTATTAAAACTAAATATTACTTTTTATTAGTTACTTTAATTAATTTAAATTATATACCTTACAAATTATAAGAAATTTATTATGAAGTAAAACAACAGCTTTCATAAAATGATAAATTAATTGACAAAATAAATGAAATTTTTTTTTGTAAATTATAAGTTTAAAATCATGCTTATTATAATAAATACCTATCCCATATATATACTTAAATTATAATAAATACCACTAGATTTTAAACGTTACCTATCCCAGTTACTAATGCTCATCTTACAGTATTACAAACGTTATTGTCAGGTTTTATTTTGTATTGCTTTGGATAGAAATTTCAAAAGTGCAACAACTTTAATCAAAGAGATACATACTATTTATTAATTTCAAACTTTATATTATGGGTCATTAAGTCATTAAAATGACAGAGAAATTTTCATCAAATTTGACTCTTAGACAGACAGAATAGTTCAACTTGTGCGCAGAGTTCGAATCCTTCGGCGAGTCAGTTTCCAGTAAAAGTGACGGCAGTGTCGGATGAAAAGCAGCAGTGGGCTTTGAAGATTACCAAAGAGATCCTCAAAAAAAGTACAAAATATGATGATATTGCTCGTGAAGTTTTGAAGGCTTTCCACAAAAAATGCGGTGGTAAATGGCAATGCATAGTTGGTCGTGAGTTTTGTTGTAATTTTAAATATACTTCTGTAAATTACATGTTTTGCATCGCAGACAAATATGCTATATTTGTTTGGAAGTGAACTGCTTATTTGCATTAAAGAAATTAATGCTTTCATGATTATTATTATAATGACTTTCTGTTTACCATATACATAGCGCGCTTTATATCATTTAATGATTTTATATCGATTTCAATGCCACTTTTAACAGAAAAGAAATAAAATAAATCACATCAACGCTTATGCAGCTTGTACTGTTGATTCGACTGATTTTTCAATAATTTGCTTCACTTTTGCATGACATTCAAATATAATTAAATAAACCACCGTATGGCTTACTTTTCTATTTATCCAGCTGCAATCTTTCTTTGTAATACGGTTCACATTTCTTTTTCTCTGCCTTTCACTAACATTCCTGAATGGACTCTGCGCAAGTTGAGTGAAATTTTTCTTTAGAATTTTAATAATGCTAAGATAACACCAATCAGAACAGACAAATATCACTAATAAATAAATAAATATAACAAAGTTAGATCGTTTACTTCAATATGACATATTTATGGTGAACATAAAATACATATAATTTGAAGAAAGGAATATTTATCGAAAGATAAATAAATGTGTTCAGCAGCTGTAGTACAACTCTTTAATACATTTCGTATGTAAAATCGACTTTCAAACATATCTACAAAACAACACCTCATGAAAAGTGCTAATATCTCAATTATGTTTTCTTTTTTATCCACTAACCTTGCTTTATAGAAAAAATCTCAGCGACAGCTTTCATGAAATGCAATAACTTTGGTTTCACGAAATTCGCGAATGCATGATGGAAGATTGTCTTTCAAAATCTTCTTACAGTATATGCATGGTTCAGAGTAAATATTTCGATAGTAATGCAACCAATTCTAATAGAAATCAATTCGTAAAACGATTCAACAATTTCACTAGTCATTATGTTTAAGACTGAAAAAATCTTAACTGCATTATCACATCTGAAATTATCTTACTTAATATTTAGAAAAAACGTTACTCAATTTTTCTTCAATTCAAAGGAAAGTTAAATTATTTTATACAATAGCAGTTTCTATTTATACTTCAATTACAGTAAAACAACATGCAATTATAAACTGAAAAATAAATATTAGTAATAATGCTTCAAAAGAAAAACTTACAAAAAACTGACGAATTAAAGTTTGTGGAAGTTGCAAGTTTGAATAGGATGAATTAAACTGCGCTATCATGCATTTTACATTTTCAGTCATTTTTTGAAATACGATGTACTGTGAAGGTTTGTATATGTCTGCCTATAAAACGAACTTTAATAAAAGAAAATACATAAAGCCAAATAAATAAACACTTTTTCCAAACAGTTCTGATTAAGTTCTTCTGGGCCTTTAACATTAGCCCATTCAATCTGCAACCCCCTCAGTAAAATAGCCACTTTAAAAATAGTACAGGGTCCACGTAAAGCATCTACAGCTGAAGTCTGTACATTGAAGCTTACCTAGAAAGCAAACATTAAAAATGGCATTAGAAAATTAAACGTTTACCAGTAGCATAAATACACTTCGTCCAAGTGGAAGGCTAAAAATGTGCAAGCCTGGAAACTGACGTTGAATCATCGGAAATAAATGGCTTAAAAATCTGAAAATATCTTATTATAACATATTAATAAAATATTTAAATCAATACCCACGTAAGATTCACTTGAAGAAATACAGGCAGAAATACCTTTCGTAGACACCTTGATTGACTTCTCCGGGACATTTGACTTACAAAATTATACAACCATTGAGCACTTTCTCGAATGCGTTTCATCCATTCGTAAACATATACAATATCAGGATAAATCTGTGCTTCATCGGTGCAATAACTTCTAATTTGCTGGTTTAAATTAGGGTGCAGAAACTGTACCGGCTGTTTGGACAAGGAAACGGCACATTTTTCGAGAATTCTGTAAAAATAATGTGAAAAGTGAAAAAAAGTATAATTTACTTTCAATAAAATACTCGAAATTGTCCATAATTTTTTGCAGGGTAGATTTGAAATTTAACCAAAGATCAGATTCTTCGGCTTTTTCATCCGTAACAGGAGTTTCACGAACATCTTTCAACGTATCAAACAACCTGCTCATTGCTTGCCTCAAATCGCGAACTGCTCGCAAACCTTGCATCACAGTAACTTCAGCTAGTTCAATGGGAACACTGACAGTGCTCGACTGATTTTGATTCATTGGATATATCTTTTTCACCACTAAACAGTTACATAAAGATATTAATTTTTGGTTTTTTGTTCATGAAACATGCAAAAGTATTGAAATTGAATATATAAATAGAAGAACATCATTGAAATAAAAACTGTTGCCAAGAACTGCTGAGCAAAGTTTTCAAAGAACTTTAATTAGCGTACTGTAGAAATGAAGGTTTAAATATATGACTGTAACAGAAAAGAGTTTGATTTTAAAAATTGAAGTTAATGATTTCTTACCAATAAATAAGTGCAAAAAATAGAATTTTACTTTTTCGCAGTAATTACTTTTTCAATCAGATTTTGCACCATATCTAAGCGTATCAAAAATTATTCCTTCATACTGATTACTGTAATATTAAATAAACAATTTTATTCTATGCAGATTTTCTAATATATTTTACTTTTTAATTATTTATTTATAGTTTTAATCAACTAGGTAAAAGAAAAACATGACACAATTAATGAAACGACCACTTATTCGTACAGTTTTTGATTTGATAAGTTATAATTTGAATAAATGTATTTAAACATTTTTCATCTCTTAAGCAAATTTACCAAGATCTTTGTTGTTTTCTCTTTAAAGTATATGTAAAATGTAATTTAATGCATAAAAACAACTTTCAGCTTCTTTTACACGACATTATAGACATACATGTAGTTCCTGATCGACTTTTAGATGACTTTTTGTAGAAATGGACGTTCCTAGTATATGGCATAGCAGTGTTAGAAATTCCGCTGATTCTGAGCAAAATAATTCACCTGAAAATGATAAATCGCCCTTTGAAACACTGATTAAGCTTGTGTCGCCACAGGAGCGGCAAAATGTATTGTTCAATATTGTGTGGTATTGGCCAATCGACTTTGATCGTCGAGCACTTTTGTTGACTTCCGCAATTGTAAACTTGATGTCTGGACTCTCAGGTTTGTACATTTCAAGGATTATCCGTCAACAGTTCTTTCTTGGCTCTGTTGGACTGTTTCGAAGCACACTGTCCAGTTATCTTCTACCCGCTGGTTTAAATGTAGCAGCATATTTCACATTCATTTGGAAGCCTATTAATGACATCATACTGGCTGGTGATACATCAGTCTACAGTCCTTGTCCAGTATGTTTTGAAATTAGACAATTAGCTGTGAATCTTACGTGCGGTGTGTTAATACCAATTTTATCCGCGCCGCTTCACTGCGCTTATTTAGTCGAAAGTACAAAAGCATATGAAATTCCGCATATTCGTCAATTTCGACGATGGAATGCATACCTGTGGTCGAAAATTAAACCCTTGAAAATGCCTTTTCTCTGCGTCGCAGCTATACAGACAGTGGTCTCATCAGCATGTCTTTATTCGCAGATGACTAGCTTACAGCGAATTTCAGATGCTTTGCAAGTTGACGATGAAATCTCGTCTCAGTTCTTCAAAGCCAGCTTCCAAGGAACTACCACTACTACTAACCATATTGATCAATTCAAAACCTGGTTGGGAAACATGTTCAATAAAATAGTGAGATGTTGCTTAAAAATAGTACCATTATATTATTTTAGAAAAATTTACTTATTTTCGTTTTTTAGAAATGGAAGAATGAAAAATCAACGAATTTTGATTAGATTAAAATTGAATATTAAAAAGAATACTATTTAATGATAGTAATATATGAACACACGCATGTCGAATGGGATAAAAGATACCTTTCTTAAAGGTTATATTTTGAAGCGCATTAACGTTTTTATATTAAATTAGCAAGAAAATGTTCGACACAAGCAACATTACCTTAACGACATTTCATACTGTAAGTAAAGCAAGCAATTTTGTTTTTTTTATTTTTTATTTTCATTCATTCAAAATATTGATAAAGAGAAAGTGTCCGGTTTATGAGCACAACGATTCTGATAGGCAAACCATCTGAAAATAAACTGTTCTACATTTGGATAAGATGCGGCAACAATGGGACCTCGCCTGTGACAAGGGAAGTCATCGAACGGCTTTTCGCTGTCGAATAAAAATTCTTCACTGATCATGCGCATGTTTGTAACCTTGCTGGCTAGTAAACCGGTCACTAGAACATCGTCTAAGTGAAAATAGCTAGAAGGCCAATGACTGAGAATGGGCTTGAGCAAATCAGCGGTCAAAATGTACGTATATCCGGCACAGAAAGGTGGATATATGTTTGGCGCAAAGTAATGGCGAGGCATACACCATTTCGACGTTGACATCCGTACCACGCAGTTCAAACGACGACAGTAACCGACTACAGTACGTATCAATGGGTTCCAGCGTTCTTCCAAATAAACCATCAAGCGATCCTTGAATAGCACCACATCCGGATCTACACGTATTACATATTTAACTTTTGGACAGTTTTGATCAATCCATTGTAAAGCTTGATGCACTTTGTGGGATATGTTGAAATAACTGTCCACTACGTCGATCAAAAGCACATCATTGTGCAATTTTGCTTCTTCATGAATTGAATCTATAACAGGCAAGGCGAGAACAAAAAACATTTTAAAACGAATATCTTTGTTGAGATTCTGCATCCAAGTCCGTCTTATGGCATCACGAACGTCGACGTCCCAAACACGCACCGGAACAAAAAGCACAAATTCATGCACATCGACTTGGCAAGGTTCGGGCAAAATGATGTTTTTCATATTATTCGTGAAATTCATCGGTGACTCTTTTTCCAATAAGCAAGAATCAGAAAAAATACTCTGCGAGACATTACAATAGAAAACAGTAACAACGTCGCTAAGCAAATATAAAATAAACAAAATGAGCCAACAATAAAACAGTCGAAAATTTCGTCTTTCCCCTGTTTGTCTCACTGAATTCATCACATCCAGTAAAAAGTGAATAAAAATTTTACAAGATAACACATAAATTCCTAAAATGTAAAATAAACTGAAAGCACATGGAAATGTAAAATGAGCAATGAAATGTGCAAAACCGCATAAAAGCGTAGAACTCCGAAGGCACGGATTTGAGAAGTCATTAAAATAAAAGCTGTAAGTGAAAAAATATTTTAATATAAACAGGAATCAATCAAGAGTCAATCGATTCATCACTCATGGCAGCCGGCTCATTGCGAAATTTTACAATGAAAATTTTTCTAGACGATATTACCACTGAGTAATAATAACTTTCAAAATAAACTAAAAGATTCAACCAAACAAAAAATGAAAATTTTAAACGCATTTTAGTTTTGAACTTACTCGACATTTTCCACGGTAATTTTCGAAAAAGAGTACCAGACTGAGGTGTTATCATCATTTTGTAAATCGTATTTGCTGTCACTTCATCGTACAACAAATCGCCAAAAGACTTTAAAATGATAAACCATATTAGCAAAATAAAATTTTAAATTAATTAAAATAACTACTTACTGCTAAAATGGCACCATCATCATTCAAAACTAAATATCCACATTGCGAAGGCAGTCTTGTCAAATATGAAAAGTTGGCAATGCTCTGCATGCAGACTTCTAATGGAATAAATCTTAAATCAATTAATCAACGGCCAATGCTTTTTAAATAAATCAATGATTCAACATATTTTCTTCAAAAACTAACCGCGATGATTTTGCTTTAATGTTTAATAAATTAGTATTTTATATTCACTAATCAAAACGTTCAACGGTTTGCCTTACAGCTTGGTCAAAGAGTTCACATCTAATTGGCATATCAAGGGAATAAAATGGATTCTTCAGCGCATAATCGCTGTACAATTCGTAAAGTCGATGCAGCAGAGGTTGCAAATCACCTGTACAAGGATCACAAATTGCCAAAAATTTCAAACCTGTATGAGACTGAAAACACTGAAGCCGAAATGTATCAGTTATAAGCTGACAAATTCCACCTGACCCACGGCAAGGGCTCAGCTGCGCACCAATAGCATGAAATGAATGGAACATGCTTGACAAAATAATTTTCTCGTTAGCACTCAGACCAGGTTTGGAAAATTTCATCATAAGAGGAAAATTGTTAGCATCTGAGAGATAATCAAATAAGTTAAAAAATATGCCAGGTGCTGACTCTACACGACCTCCAACGCGGACTGGTCGTCCGTTCACTTCTGTTACAATGTAGCCAACATTTACGCCATTGCGTTCACCAAAAGCAACTGTAGGACGACTGTCTATTAGCTGTAACTTGATATCAATTGGATAATTGAAAGAAATTTCAATGTCCACTCCTCGAGGACAATAGTCACAGTCAAAAATCAAGCTACCAGCCCGATTAATGATAAAAATATAAAATATTGCCATTTTCTTTCATTAGTCATCCATTTCCAACTCAAAACTTTTATATAAATCTCGAGTGGTCACTTCTTGAAGAACAGCTAAAAACAACTTTGAAAAATAAAAACAAATGTCCAAAAGCAATAAATAAAAATTTTCAAGCGAAATAAGTATATAAAAGTGAGTAAAAAAAATTATTTAAAACCAATAAAGAAATATTAAAATAAGTAGAACATACCTAATTGACCAAGTAACATTTGGCACAAATCTTTAAGATCATTGTAGACATGCAACTTCTCAATGTATATATCCAAATCTTCTACACGATAGCCACTAAAAATAAGATTCTCTCAAATAATACACATATCAATGCAGATACAAATTAAATTTCAAAATCGAATCCAATTATTAGCACAATTTTACAGTATAGTTTGTGGAATATTTAAAAATAAAATGTGCAAAATTCATTAGTCAAAAATACTTTATAAATATAATTGTTACTAATTGAAAATTTATCATTGCTCAACATGATTTGAAGAAACATTTAGTTATTGAATATAAATGATACAGGGCTTAGGGGCAAATGACATTTTCTTAATTCAGCAGCTGAAAAAGAACAAAAATGAAATGAACAAAATACAACAACAAAAATAAAGCAAAAATTAAATTAGCATACCGACTTTCCAAAAGTTCAATTTCTGTATCTAGCGTTTTTTCTGTCTCTATTAACTCGCTCAATGATTGTGGAGCTGTCTCCTCCGAAGAAAGTTTTTTAATCTACATAATCTCAAACATTACACACTAAATAATCACCAAAAAAAATTATCATCTGTACCGGTAGTTTAAAAGGAGTAGAACATGCAGAAGATCGATTCATTCAACTTTTTCCTTTTCAAAATAAAAGCTTTTTCAAATTATACTAAATCTCTACAACAAAATTTGATTCAAAAGCAAATTGAAATTGGGGGACAGTAAGCAAAATTCTAAATTTAAAGATAATAAAGTATTATTAAAATACTGAATTGTCACACATTTGATTTTTTTAAATAACACTTTATAAAAATTAAATTGTAAAAATAATAAAAAATCAACAATTACTATTTATCTATATAATAAATTTTTGCTTTTGTTATCATTATCGAATATTCATAATATTATCACAAACAGCTGTCAGCGACATTTTTGGTTTCATTTGGAAAAAATCAAAAACTTCAAAATAGGAAAAAAAATCTATACATTATTTTTTAAATAAAAAGCAACCCATATAAACCTACAGTTGTTTACCAATGCATACTTTTGTTAAAGATAAATTACCATTGTAACAACATTATGCATAAAGCACAAGCCTGCAGACTATTAAACAAATATACCTTATATGAAACAGGAATAAATTAAAAAAATAACCAAAAAAGAAGCAGTCATATACCACATATTTGATGAAGCTAAAAATAATTAATAAATTAAAATCAAAGTTAAAAAATATCGGATTCATATCGATAAATAGAAAAACCACATTTTAATGAATATGCACAAGACACGAATGCAGACAACATGTGCATATAAACATACGTAAATATAATTGCAATTGGACAAAAAACTAACTGCCCACAGAATTCAGGGGCCTAATGCGCAATCTGATTAGCCAATTCACATTTCTGGCTCTGAATTTCAAATTTACGAAGCCTTTTTTCTGTCTAACATTTGGCTGTGCAGCGGCCAGTTGTTCTCTCTCTGTTGCGCTGCTAATCAATGCTTGTCATGANATGTGTAGGAAAAGGTTCAATAATGACAATCAAGTAAGGCTTCCTATAGAGTTCTTGCCGCAATTTACAAATTTCAGTTAAGCAAGAACAAGCGCTAAATGATTGCCCCTTCGTAAAACTTCAGTAATACCAATTCCTATCACAACCTGTACTTCTGTTTCCTGGATTACTCGAGTAATATATATAAATATTTACTCACACGTAATAGAAACAGAAATACAAGGTTTCAAAGATCAAAATTGGGAAAGCAACGGAAATATACACAGAATGACAGACACAATACGACACTCACAGGTCGTTCAATTCCTTTATTTCTTTCTAAAAATAGGTATACAGTAAGGTGCTAAATGATAATCAGGTATAAGTCTATCGTTTCGTCGTTTACACCTCCCCGCCGATGGAGGAATTCCATCATACTGTTGCTGATTCGATGAGCTGCAATTTACGGATCGATCTGACAAGTGTTCCTGTAGCGGCTTTCACCAGCGCACTTCATCTATGCCATTTCCCAGGTTCTCCTTCAAGATCGGTTCATATAACGTCGCAGTATCCTTGCTTCTAGATACGACTTTTCCCATTTCTTGGGATCTCTTTGACGTCTTCCTGTCTCCATCATAAGTGATCGAGTTTTTCCAAAATGAAGTCGCTTCGTTTTCAAATTTGGAGAGCAACATTGTCTCATTCTCTTCGGTTGTGATTGTCGGTATCGGACCGGCTAGTATCCAACCTAACCGTGAATTTATCACATAAGGTTCTTTTTCATCACCTTTCAGTATTTCATTCGACATGAATTCGTAATAAAAGTCCATTCCTATCAGTACGTCGATTTCCACAGCAGGTCTGGGAAATTTATCAGCGAGTTCTACATTCTCCAAATGTTTCCATGCATTTAGCTTCGGATTCGCTGGTAATTCACAAATGGTTGGCACACAGAGAGCTTCCATAGATACGCTTTCAGACTTGTTATTTGCGTTCTTCAAACAAAACTTAATTCTCTGTGTCTTTTCATATTGCCCACAAGAATCTCCGAGACGTGTTATCTTCACACGTTCAGTATGACCTTTCAATCCGATCTGTTCTGCAATATTTTTCCTGATTAGCGACTGTTGGCAACCTGAATCCAACAGACACATCACCAACTGACGTTCTCCATCTTCATTTTCAATAAACGCGTCAGCTGTTTGGAGCAGAATGTTTTTTCCGGTCAGAGACTTAGCCAAGAGAACTGCGTTGTCAGTTGCTTCGCTAGATTCTCTTACCTTATCGCCTTCATCGTAAATTTGATCCGTTTCTGGTTCCAGATTTTCTGTCGTTCCAGATTGGTGTAACAGTCTATGGTGATTTTCAGTACAACCAGCTTCACCACACTGCTTCTTTCGGGTACACCACTTTACAGGATGACCTTTATGAAGGCAACAAAAACAAAGGCATCGTTTTTCACACCATTTCCTTCGTTCTTCTGACTTCGCTTCCATGAATATTTGACAATGAAAGATGCTATGTGCACCATCACAAATCGCGCAACTGTTCATTCTTGGCTCTATTTTTGCATTCAACGAAGCTGTTGTCCATATTTTCCCAGCATCAACATTTGCTTCTTTTTCTTTAGAAATTCGAACCGATTCAGATTTCGGTGTAACAACAACTGATTGTTCAATTCGTACTTGTTTTTGTAGAAAGGCGAAAAACGATGTCAAATCTGAACTCTTCGACATGTCCACAAAATATTCTTCTTCCCATTTTTTCCGAATTTCGATGGGAAGTTTTAGTTTGAACAGTTCCATCATAACTTCTGCAACAGTAAGTTGCGAGGACGTCAAGTCTTTCCCAAGCGCTCCAAGTGCGCGTACATGCAAATTCAAATGATCGTGCAAATGCTGCAAATTTTCAGCGGAGGGTTTCACGCACGGCTCCACTTCCAACAACTTTCTTATATGGTTTTGTATCACCACATCCTTGCGACCGAAACGGTTCTTCAAAATTTCTATCGCAGCGAAGTAATTGGCCGCAGTAAGGGATAAGCCATTTACTGCTGCAAGAGCAGATCCACTGAGACACGAACGAAGATATGAGAACTTTGCCGAGTCACTGATATCCTGACGTGAGTGGATACTGTCTTCAAATTGTTCCCAAAAGGACGTGAATTCCAACACGTCTCCTTTGAACTTCGGTAGTTCATACCGAGGCAGACGAACATTGACGCTGGCGTCAATTCCGTTCTTCATCGTTTCTGTCCTTTTTTCATCAGTCTGATTCTCAATGAAATCTTCAGCGATACATCGAATCTCTAAGATTTCGTTTTCGAGTGTTCCAAACTCGTCAATTTCTTTTTCTAAGTCATTCAGACTCAGTCCTTCTTCCAATTCTTCTTGGAGAAGTCTCAATTTTTCGAACTGTTTTTCCAGTTCTTTCAATGCAATCCGAACCTTGCTTCGTGATGCATTGTCAGAGCAAAGCTGGCGAATCTCCTGCGTCCATCTAAGCAGTCGAATCTTGTGACCAACTTGCTTCTTTCTCAGAATTTCAGTCTTCATATTCCAAACTTAAACTGAAAATCTGTCAAATGAAACTTACTTAGAAGTTCCCAAGTCGTATCAAACTGTGTTCCTTATTTCCCGCTGCTCCCGGCTCGTGGCACCAAGAACAATGTGTAGGAAAAGGTTCAATAATGACAATCAAGTAAGGCTTCCTATAGAGTTCTTGCCGCAATTTACAAATTTCAGTTAAGC
>JYDO01000081.1:0-148965 GCA_001447755.1 Trichinella papuae
ATTCAGATTATCAGGCTTGAGCGAAAGTTCTTCTAACAGTCTGATTTATTGTTTTTGCAGCTTTTATTTTTGTAGGATGACGTCATTCAATTCTTACTGTATGCTGCTTAAGATTTCTTAAAATCGGAAACTATTGATGTCTGCATTTCTTTCTTTATTGTTGCGTTGAAAGATTAAGACAGATAAAGTGTAACAGCCCGGCTAGCTGATGACGCCTGCTCTATTCCAGAGTCAGCGGAAGAAGAGGAGGAAAGGCAGAACTGATCATGAACCACGTCGCTGTTGCACTCAGCTACCCTAATACATTTGGACTTGACGATCGATGGCGGAGTACGGTAGGGAGGCAGGGACACGTGGTGAGTGGTTGGTGTGTGCGGATTTGGTTCGAGATCAGTCTAGTTGTTATTTGTTGTGGTGGTTGTTAATTGCGCGGTGTAATAAACATTTTAAACGATTGTTTGGTGCTTGTTTTGTGACTCAACCAGGCCAGATGTCTTCCTCAAAAAGAGTAGGCGGCCGTAAGGCCAACTCAGACGGTGACGGTTCGGACGAGAACAATAAGGCGGAGGCTGACCCGCCTACTGTGACGGCAAATCCGTTACAAAAGTTCCAAGTAATGAATATTGATGTCTATTATTCAGAGTATTAAATGACTGAATGACAAACGTTTGAAGGAAAATTTCATGATACTAACTGATGCATTTGAATTGTTTTATTATCTGCTTGCATGCTAAATTTGATTGTTCACATTAACACTTCGTAGATCAAGTGGTGTATATTTTGTACCCAGCACTGGTTTTGATTGCTATCTCTGCGGACTAGTTGGTTTTATCTCAGATTATTTTATTGCAGAATTTTATATAATTCCACATGATATGGCATTTCTCACAAGCGCATATAATTAGTAGATCAAGAATTAAAGCGGTGCTGTTATTAGGGGTTCACTTTGTTCCCCACCTAATCTACCGTGATCTGAACTTTTCACCAATATTTCTATACCAAGTCACACGGATGAAGTATCTGTTTCAGACTGTTTTTATTGACAAACCGTACATCATTTTGGTGGTTTGTGTCAGATATAATTTTCGATGTTATAAAGCCTGCACACATTTAGTACTGTAATACAGTAGTTTAGGTTATAATTTATTTTCTCTTGTGTTTGTACTATTTGCATCATCATCAGTTCACGAATGTGAAGTTTAGGTGTTTGGAAGACCCAGAGATAGAGGAATATGTAGATGAGCTCGATGGTTTTGCTGAATCTTTATCAGATGATGGCCATGTGGAAAAAGAGGTCATATTTGGTGATGAAATGAATGTCAACATTGATGTTGAAGAAAGTGTAAATCCTTCTATCAGAACAATTCAGTGGTCACAGCACCCGCCAGGCCTGTCCAGACCACCGGAAGAAAACATTTTACGTGATAAACCAAGATGAACGTGCAGATGCAAAGCCGCAATGACCATTGCAGTTGTGTTTCATGTTCAACTGCCATCTGGTATGATAGCAGTGATCGCTTATCACACAAATGAAGACGGTGAAAAAATTTCCTCTAAATGCAATGAAAGGTATCCTGACAATAAGGGGGATATTAATTCCCACCAACATTGCTGAAATGAAGGCATTTATTGGACTTCTGTCAGTCGTTGGTACTTTCCATGAAAACCACAAAAACCCAGGCTCATTATGGGGTTTCAATAAAGCTACAAGGAGAGATGCATATGTCGAAATTCATTCAATTCGATGATAAAAGAACCTTAGCTGAAAGCTAAAAGTATTGAAGTGATGTTGGCATTTTTAAAGATTAATGATGATGCCAACGGATGGCACATCGTTGGCTATTTTTCCAAAGTATGTTTTTTTGTATTACATATTACGTAATTTATTCAAATGAAATATCTATTCAGGCCAAAGATGCCGACTAAATATAACCTATCGTGCATTATGGCATCATTATCACCTATGGCCGGCAGGGCTATGGGGCATTTTTGACCGACCTAAGTATGCTTTATTTGTTTGCTGAAAATATATTTTCTTATATACTGCAATATTTGAATTAGGTCATATTTTGTGTAAAATGAAAAGAAAATTGACACTCCAGAAAGACCATTTTCCTAGATTGTCATATCATTTTCACAGCTGCTCTAGTCTGCCCTGCAGCTCATTCTTTTCGTGCTTTTATAAAAGCTTCAGAAATTTTGAAGAATATTGCTTCCATTCCTTTCATACTTTTGTCCATCTTTGTTAAAACTCTCTTCCTCATTAGCTTCTTCTAGACATGCTAAAAATTCTTCAATTACTTCTTCGGGTTTCGCTGCCTCAACTAGTGATTTTGACAGGACGTAGGACTCCAGCCCAATTCGTCTCTTCTCACCATATGCGACCAAGATTGGACGTTGTACAGTTGTTTCATAAACGCTAACAATAATTTGCCATAAAACAAATTCCAGAACCATTGACAAACATTTGCATTAATTTCCTCACATCCACATCGCCAGTTTGTCTTCCACAACGCCGTTAAAGCGCTCAAACGCACCTTGCCTCTGATGGGGCCTCAATCTACCCGTGACAAGCTTCAGCTCTGGCCAACATGACTTCTCAGCTTTGCAATTACGGAATTTGAAAATCCCTGACTGATGACAGATTGAAGAATACTCGAAGAGCTCAACGTTATAAAGATTTCGAACACATTTAATGCCACTTCGTCAACCCGCTTTGACTTTAGCGCACCCAAAATACAGAATTTTGCAAAGTGATTCAAACAGTGCAGTCCAACTGACATTCTGTAAAGTGTGATAAAAGCATCACCAATTGATCTCATCAGAACACATAGAACCTTGCGGAACCATAAATGAAATTTTTTGTCTCACGGAACTCCTGTATAATTTTTCAAAATGTATTTTTCTCTTTCAATGACTAGGAGCTCTTAGGGCATACATAATATATTCTAATAAGGTGGTGAACGTGAAATGAATAATGGCTAATACAATAACATGCATAATGGATAGCAGATAATAACTACTAGAATTAATTGATTTATTTGGTAACGTTTTAAAGGCAAAATAATGGGTCGTATTTCACGGAACAACTGGACACCGCTAGTGCAACCTCGCTTGAGAAACGCTGGGTTAAACAAAACAAGCATTGTTCACTCGGCGTGACCTTTCGCTCAAATGCAGCTTTCTATAAGCTTGGTAAAATGTCTAAAATTATGAATTAATATTAATGCTTGCAGATTGGGAATTCATGTTTTCAAAAAAAGTTATTTTATTATTACAGGAAAACTTAGAAAAAAAAACCATTTAAATGCAGTATATTAGAAATGATATTATACATTATTATGAACAAATCAAATCAGTCATTGCATACCTCAGACATGACTATCCAATATTCTTCGGCCTCTTTTGATAACAAGTCATATGTGAACTACGTAGTTACAATGTCCACATCAGAAATGCCAGTCGAATTAGACAGTTCTGAAATTCGAAAAAAAAATTAATTAAAAAACAAACAAGAATCCAGAATTACCAATGATTTTGAATTGCCTTTTAGTTCCCTTCTGAGCCATGTAATCAACAATCGTCAGCAACCAGTATCGCCGGTAAGCTGCCAATCCCTCTACGGAAAATGGTCTTTCTGGAGTGTCAATTTTCTTTTCATTTTACACAAAATATGACCTAATTCAAATATTGCAGTATATAAGAAAATATATTTTCAGCAAACAAATAAAGCATACTTAGGTCGGTCAAAAATGCCCCATAGCCCTGCCGGCCATAGGTGATAATGATGCCATAATGCACGATAGGTTATATTTAGTCGGCATCTTTGGCCTGAATAGATATTTCATTTGAATAAATTACGTAATATGTAATACAAAAAAACATACTTTGGAAAAATAGCCAACGATGTGCCATCCGTTGGCATCATCATTAATCTTTAAAAATGCCAACATCACTTCAATACTTTTAGCTTTCAGCTAAGGTTCTTTTATCATCGAATTGAATGAATTTCGACATATGCATCTCTCCTTGTAGCTTTATTGAAACCCCATAATGAGCCTGGGTTTTTGTGGTTTTCATGGAAAGTACCAACGACTGACAGAAGTCCAATAAATGCCTTCATTTCAGCAATGTTGGTGGGAATTAATATCCCCCTTATTGTCAGGATACCTTTCATTGCATTTAGAGGAAATTTTTTCACCGTCTTCATTTGTGTGATAAGCGATCACTGCTATCATACCAGATGGCAGTTGAACATGAAACACAACTGCAATGGTCATTGCGGCTTTGCATCTGCACGTTCATCTTGGTTTATCACGTAAAATGTTTTCTTCCGGTGGTCTGGACAGGCCTGGCGGGTGCTGTGACCACTGAATTGTTCTGATAGAAGGATTTACACTTTCTTCAACATCAATGTTGACATTCATTTCATCACCAAATATGACCTCTTTTTCCACATGGCCATCATCTGATAAAGATTCAGCAAAACCATCGAGCTCATCTACATATTCCTCTATCTCTGGGTCTTCCAAACACCTAAACTTCACATTCGTGAACTGATGATGATGCAAATAGTACAAACACAAGAGAAAATAAATTATAACCTAAACTACTGTATTACAGTACTAAATGTGTGCAGGCTTTATAACATCGAAAATTATATCTGACACAAACCACCAAAATGATGTACGGTTTGTCAATAAAAACAGTCTGAAACAGATACTTCATCCGTGTGACTTGGTATAGAAATATTGGTGAAAAGTTCAGATCACGGTAGATTAGGTGGGGAACAAAGTGAACCCCTAATAACAGCACCGCTTTAATTCTTGATCTACTAATTATATGCGCTTGTGAGAAATGCCATATCATGTGGAATTATATAAAATTCTGCAATAAAATAATCTGAGATAAAACCAACTAGTCCGCAGAGATAGCAATCAAAACCAGTGCTGGGTACAAAATATACACCACTTGATCTACGAAGTGTTAATGTGAACAATCAAATTTAGCATGCAAGCAGATAATAAAACAATTCAAATGCATCAGTTAGTATCATGAAATTTTCCTTCAAACGTTTGTCATTCAGTCATTTAATACTCTGAATAATAGACATCAATATTCATTACTTGGAACTTTTGTAACGGATTTGCCGTCACAGTAGGCGGGTCAGCCTCCGCCTTATTGTTCTCGTCCGAACCGTCACCGTCTGAGTTGGCCTTACGGCCGCCTACTCTTTTTGAGGAAGACATCTGGCCTGGTTGAGTCACAAAACAAGCACCAAACAATCGTTTAAAATGTTTATTACACCGCGCAATTAACAACCACCACAACAAATAACAACTAGACTGATCTCGAACCAAATCCGCACACACCAACCACTCACCACGTGTCCCTGCCTCCCTACCGTACTCCGCCATCGATCGTCAAGTCCAAATGTATTAGGGTAGCTGAGTGCAACAGCGACGTGGTTCATGATCAGTTCTGCCTTTCCTCCTCTTCTTCCGCTGACTCTGGAATAGAGCAGGCGTCATCAGCTAGCCGGGCTGTTACACTTTATCTGTCTTAATCTTTCAACGCAACAATAAAGAAAGAAATGCAGACATCAATAGTTTCCGATTTTAAGAAATCTTAAGCAGCATACAGTAAGAATTGAATGACGTCATCCTACAAAAATAAAAGCTGCAAAAACAATAAATCAGACTGTTAGAAGAACTTTCGCTCAAGCCTGATAATCTGAATGTGCTACCATAGCCCAGAGTTGGCTGGTTGGTGGTGACGTCAGAGTCAGGTTTTTATTCATGCGTGAGTGAGGGTGAACAACGTGATCGTGTGTGTGTGTGTGTGTGTGTCTGTGTGTTGGTGGCGTGTGATTGATGGATTGCTTTGATGGATTTGAGTGCAATTGTGTCTGATTGTTTGTGCTCTTGATTGTGCAGTGGTTACCACTGAATAAATCTCATCGTCCGTGTGTTTTGCAGTTCTTGAATAGCAGATAACTCTTCTAAGCCTGAGAAGGGCCAGCGACTCAGATATACATACCCAACAGTCTCGCCCACAGTTGTATTAAACTTCAGACTCATGAACCTCATTATTCTCAACGCAGGCTTTATGAATTGGGTGAAAACATAGATATTAATAATCATTTTGAATTTCCAAGAAAATTATAGATAACCAATGAAACCAAACGCATATAAAAACATTAATAATCTCATGATAAATGAAATGTGAAGTATCACTGCAACTGCATTCTTACATTTTACAATTTGTAATAATTCATCACATACTTAATACAAAAAATTTTCTTCCACATCAAAAAGTCAATTCATAATTATTAGAAATACAATTTGTGTTGAACAACCCAAAAATTTAGCATGCGTTAGAAAAACAGAAAAATCTTGATTTCAATATTTCTATAAGGGAAACAAACTTGAAGATCAGTAATAGCAGACGGTGAGGTGTGATCAATGTATATGACGGTATGTGAGTGTGCAACTGTTGTCACTGATTTGAGTGTTTTGACACTGCGCTTTATTGTGTGATAATTATGGTATAGATTAGCAAAGTTTGAACGGCAAGCGGTCGTGGAAACTTTAACAAAGAGATTGAAATCGCTTTTGTCCTGCCAATGGAGAAGTATTAGAAAATCAAAGAATATTATATCATCAGGACGACCAAGTTATAATATGAAGTTTACTCAAGAATGACTATTCAAAAAGAGATGTCTCATGACAGAAGGCACCAGGCAGGCCAAACAGTACAGTTCAACGCATAGACATGTGTCTGTTTCCTAGAGCAGCGCATTGTCACCGCTTGATGATTACAACATGAGTATTCACCACAAATCAAGTCTTCCTGAATATGGCATTGTGCATTAGCATGAAGATTACGTTAAACGATATTATATGCAGAATCTCTTATTTTGTGCATGGCATAAGGTGATGAAGCAGAGCAGTTCAAGCAACATTCTGTGAAGTGTGATAAAAGCATCACCAATTGATCTCATCACAACACATATTCTGTTTGAATGGTTATGACAAAATTGACAATTGCTGAATAATTTTTTTTAGAAATGAAACTCCACAATGGCGGTTTAAAGCCTAATTGCTAGAGTTCACTTCACATTCTTTAACCATTGTAAAGCCAAGCTGTGCGCATTATTCAACAAGGAGCTGGTCAAACAGTTTAACGCTTGTAAACCTCATTTCCTGATGGTAAAATTAAACTAGAATGTGAAAAAGTAGCTGTGCCCTATATTGTGTTTTCACCAGTAAGCGCAGGGCTCAGAGCACATCATGTAGCAACTTAATTGATGAACTAAACATTCACACATCATCATCTGACCTGCTCACGCTGTGATGAAGATGTTGCTGGCTTGTGTAATAGAGGCTCCTATAATCCATGAAACCACTAAAATATCAATAAAGAATGCATTTAATAGCCACTTTCTGCATGGAGAAGGCGGGCAATTTTTGCCTGCTGTCGAAGATTGCACAAGAGATGTTAAATAGGTACAAAGAAGCAAGCTCATTTGCTGATGAAAGGAACAATTCATGTTGAAACCTGATATTCATATACTGTACTAACGTGTGGATATATATAGATATAGATATAGATATAGAAATAGGTAGTGTGTGTGTGTGTAAAATACCTTGCGTGCTAATAAACTCAATTCCGTTACTGTGTTTGTTGTTCTGCGTTGAATCCTCTCTCTAGCAACTGTGTGTGATCTTACCTCTGATTGTCTCGATTTACGTGATAATACAGATCAAACTCATCAAAATTCAACATCATTAATTACTACATTCTTTTTACCTGATAAGCTGGCTTCAGCTAATCATCTCGATTGTTGAACAGAAAGCAGCCTGCGTGTGATGAATTTGCTGTATTCTGTCACCAGGGTCCTCTGCTGCAGCAAGTTCATTTCAGCGTGGGAATATTCACCAGTGGTTGTTTCTTTCGATGTCACGCCGCTTGTATTTAACAAATATACCTGAAGTCGATTGATGATGCATTCTGCTATATCCTTTTCACATTTTCTGGATTGCACTACATAGTTTATATTAGACGTCAGTCTGTTGAAAGCTCTGACCAAATGGATGTGAATCCCCGCATAAAAGTTACGACGTAGAAGATGACCCTCCAGATATGTGCACTTTTTGTTAGATGGCCATATCAGAGCAGATACACGGTTACTTTTCATATTTCCAGCAGCAGAGAAGAGTTGTCAGCAGAGACGCTTCTGAATCTGCACAAATCAATAAAATGTAAGATACCTTAATGCGTGCAGAAAATACCAATGCCTGATGAATAGCCTTCCATATCTGACATTCATATACTATCTGCTTTTAGATCATCTCCTCTTATCTCTGAGGATTGTTTTTAGCCTTTTACAATAAGCAGTGGTCATATTTTGTGTAATGTACCTCAATACCTGTATAACAGCACCTGAGTTCCACCAGCGCTTCTGATAGATTTGGTTTAGTTTGTCATAAAATGATAAGAGGCTGGTTGCCTATCGATTCTCTGTATATTACACGCCATCATTGCCATTTCTATCAGGAAGAAGCTCAGTAACTGTTGGAGAAGATACATGATGTTGAAGAACAAATTGTAAATAGTAAAACCACAGTTTGAGATCTTCTATCTCAAAGTTGTCTGGTATTTTAGTAATTGTGAATTTTTTATCCTACAAAGATGACTTTTTATTGACTTTATGATATTCAATTTATTGAATAGAGCATGCGATAAAGAAATACACGGTCAGCCTTATTTCATTTCATATAATTAATAATAAGTGAGTAAAAACTGCATTGAAACACTTATGTTTTTTACATAACTGTACACCGTGTGTGCAATTGTCCATATTGTCAAAATGATGCAATATCAAAAAAAGTTATTTTATTATTACAGGAAAACTTAGAAAAAAAACCATTTAAATGCAATATATTAGAAATGATATTATACATTATTATGAACAAATCAAATCAGTCATTGCATATCTCAGACATGACTATCCAATATTCTTCGCCCTCTTTTGCTAACATGTCATATGTGAACAACGTAGTTACAATGTCCACATCAAAAATGCCAGTCGAATTAGACAGTTCTGAAATTCGAAAAAAAAATTAATTAAAAAACAAACAAGAATCCAGAATTACCAATGATTTTGAATTGCCTTTTAGTTCCCTTCTGAGCCATGTAATCAACAATCGTCAGCAACCAGTATCGCCGGTAAGCTGCCAATCCCTCTACGGAAAATGGTCTTTCTGGAGTGTCAATTTTCTTTTCATTTTACACAAAATATGACCTAATTCAAATATTGCAGTATATAAGAAAATATATTTTCAGCAAACAAATAAAGCATACTTAGGTCGGTCAAAAATGCCCCATAGCCCTGCCGGCCATAGGTGATAATGATGCCATAATGCACGATAGGTTATATTTAGTCGGCATCTTTGGCCTGAATAGATATTTCATTTGAATAAATTACGTAATATGTAATACAAAAAAACATACTTTGGAAAAATAGCCAACGATGTGCCATCCGTTGGCATCATCATTAATCTTTAAAAATGCCAACATCACTTCAATACTTTTAGCTTTCAGCTAAGGTTCTTTTATCATCGAATTGAATGAATTTCGACATATGCATCTCTCCTTGTAGCTTTATTGAAACCCCATAATGAGCCTGGGTTTTTGTGGTTTTCATGGAAAGTACCAACGACTGACAGAAGTCCAATAAATGCCTTCATTTCAGCAATGTTGGTGGGAATTAATATCCCCCTTATTGTCAGGATACCTTTCATTGCATTTAGAGGAAATTTTTTCACCGTCTTCATTTGTGTGATAAGCGATCACTGCTATCATACCAGATGGCAGTTGAACATGAAACACAACTGCAATGGTCATTGCGGCTTTGCATCTGCACGTTCATCTTGGTTTATCACGTAAAATGTTTTCTTCCGGTGGTCTGGACAGGCCTGGCGGGTGCTGTGACCACTGAATTGTTCTGATAGAAGGATTTACACTTTCTTCAACATCAATGTTGACATTCATTTCATCACCAAATATGACCTCTTTTTCCACATGGCCATCATCTGATAAAGATTCAGCAAAACCATCGAGCTCATCTACATATTCCTCTATCTCTGGGTCTTCCAAACACCTAAACTTCACATTCGTGAACTGATGATGATGCAAATAGTACAAACACAAGAGAAAATAAATTATAACCTAAACTACTGTATTACAGTACTAAATGTGTGCAGGCTTTATAACATCGAAAATTATATCTGACACAAACCACCAAAATGATGTACGGTTTGTCAATAAAAACAGTCTGAAACAGATACTTCATCCGTGTGACTTGGTATAGAAATATTGGTGAAAAGTTCAGATCACGGTAGATTAGGTGGGGAACAAAGTGAACCCCTAATAACAGCACCGCTTTAATTCTTGATCTACTAATTATATGCGCTTGTGAGAAATGCCATATCATGTGGAATTATATAAAATTCTGCAATAAAATAATCTGAGATAAAACCAACTAGTCCGCAGAGATAGCAATCAAAACCAGTGCTGGGTACAAAATATACACCACTTGATCTACGAAGTGTTAATGTGAACAATCAAATTTAGCATGCAAGCAGATAATAAAACAATTCAAATGCATCAGTTAGTATCATGAAATTTTCCTTCAAACGTTTGTCATTCAGTCATTTAATACTCTGAATAATAGACATCAATATTCATTACTTGGAACTTTTGTAACGGATTTGCCGTCACAGTAGGCGGGTCAGCCTCCGCCTTATTGTTCTCGTCCGAACCGTCACCGTCTGAGTTGGCCTTACGGCCGCCTACTCTTTTTGAGGAAGACATCTGGCCTGGTTGAGTCACAAAACAAGCACCAAACAATCGTTTAAAATGTTTATTACACCGCGCAATTAACAACCACCACAACAAATAACAACTAGACTGATCTCGAACCAAATCCGCACACACCAACCACTCACCACGTGTCCCTGCCTCCCTACCGTACTCCGCCATCGATCGTCAAGTCCAAATGTATTAGGGTAGCTGAGTGCAACAGCGACGTGGTTCATGATCAGTTCTGCCTTTCCTCCTCTTCTTCCGCTGACTCTGGAATAGAGCAGGCGTCATCAGCTAGCCGGGCTGTTACACTTTATCTGTCTTAATCTTTCAACGCAACAATAAAGAAAGAAATGCAGACATCAATAGTTTCCGATTTTAAGAAATCTTAAGCAGCATACAGTAAGAATTGAATGACGTCATCCTACAAAAATAAAAGCTGCAAAAACAATAAATCAGACTGTTAGAAGAACTTTCGCTCAAGCCTGATAATCTGAATCTGCTACTATAGCCCAAACACAGACGGACACAGACACGCACACACACACACACACACACACACAGTTATAGATGTACTGTTTTTTGAAACTTTTTAATGTTTTATACAGATAATTTTGTAGAAAGTAATTCACAAAAGATTATCAGCGTCAATTTGAAAGTTTTCTGCATATCATGACGACAGCTATTGCTTTGTTTTTGCTGGCCTTTTTTCCAGCTTTGCCTGTCAGCATGAACACCATGTCACAGTTGACAGTTGTCATTAGCTGAAAATGCTTGATCAACTTTGAGGAATGGTGAGATGAAGGAATAAAATTTATTGCATTTATTGCATGCGCAGAGAGAAATGAACGTCGAAGAAAGTGAGCAAATTTATGTAATCTATCTAATACGTTGAACAACTGACGCACAGCAGGCTTTTGAGCTGTAACAAACCGATGAACACATTAATTACACTTTCACTAGGTAGCTAGCCGTTGTGCTGAAGTAGAGCTATTATTTGCAATTTATGAACAACTGCTGATAGTTGTTTTATTCGTTCTTTTGTATTTCACTATGAAATAAACTATTTCTTCTTTACTTGCACTTGTCTTGTCGAAGACAAGCAAAAATTAAACGTGAAAATCACATGCAATTCACTGTCACAGGTGTTTTTTATGTTTTTTCAAATTTCATTTCAGTTCAACAATGCAAATTCACATTGCTTGATGATTCGATTAATTTCTTTACCAGAATTGTAAATTTGTAAAAGATTTTTCACTTCGCATCAGAAACAAAAAAGATAACTGTGACTTGTACAGTAAAATTACAGTACAGTAAAAATTCAATCAGACATCAATCGACATGAACAAAAAACAAACAACAGAATAAATAAAGCAATTCTGGTCTGTTAGATCACAATCACTAAATCGACAATCAGAAAGAAAAATTTGAATTCAAACTTCTTCCGTATGCAGAGATTTATTCACCTGAACGCACAGTTTCATTCAATTCAATTTAGAACTGACTTACTGACTCGCTGATTGTTTTGAATGATGCTAGAAACAACCGCAATAAAGTATTTTTGAAAAAAAAAATTACGCTTCGAACAGTTGCTTGACAACACATTTCATTTCTTCAACTGTGCACGGATGATCATCCTCTGACAAAGTATCCAGCTCATGTACATGCTGTTCATCATGTGAATCAATGTCCACATGCTTCACCTGTCGCCGCTGTTCACATAAACATGAAACTGTGCAATCTTGCTCATTTCTGGGTAGAAGAGATCCAATCCAATCCGTTTTTCTTTTACCATTCTTCTGATTTATTCCGAATGCTATTTAAAAACAAACAAACAAACAAAAATAAAAACTGTTTAAATCAATAGTAAACTGTTCAGTATTTGTGCAATGAATTTAGTTGGACTAACTAGAATAGCTCAATTAACAGACAACCATTACCTTCTCTAGAAATATTACAACCCAATATTCTTATTACTCACCTCTGGCATGTCGGTCTTCATCACGTGTTAAATTCAATTTCCACAGCTTTTCATAACTGTCCACTAATGAAGCCAGCAGTTTTATAGGTGGCATTTCAATACCTTCAAATGCAATCCTGAAAGGAAAAATTAGTCATACAAAATTGAAAAGAGAAAAATAAATAATTGAAAAAATAAAAATCATAATTTTTTTCCCTTCAAATCCCATCCTGCATTCAAATATAAAGCAATATTTTATCCACCACATATTAAAATTAACAAAGGAATAATTAAAAGAAAATAAATAAACAAATTTTGCACAGCAAAATTGACGCAATTTACCAATTGATGCACTAGAGAATTTCAGTTTGCACAACGGAGAAAAGTGTACACATTCTTCGGTAAGTATGGTACTGCATTTCATTCATTTATTTTCATTTCGTGATAACATATATATATATAGTCCCGTAAAAATGATAAGAGCTGATTTGAATGAAAAAAAAAATTCTACTACTGGATATCCATTAAAAAACAAAGCTTTACGAATATTTTTCCCCCAAATCAGTATTATAATAAATAAGTAAATAAATATGTTCAATCAAAAAAACTATATATTAGAAGAAAAAATAAAATAATAATAATAAAATTCTACTTCTTGAAGCTGAGAGCGACGAGCAAAGGATGTTCAGTATTAAACATCATACGCGCCATTCTTCTCCTTTGAATATTGGTTATTTTTACTGAAAAAAAAAAGAATAAAGAACAATTTCAGCTTAAATTTATTTTCAGAAAAAAAAATCATTCGCAAAAAATTACATTGCTTGGATTTGTACAATGTGTACAACCAAAGCCAATGCATGGTTTTCCAACGAATTACCGGCCTTCTGGAGATGCGAAGCCGCTTTGCAGTCATCTTTACCAACGAGGATAACAAATAATCGATCAAGTCGAATTTTACCAAACAATCCAACACTGGATACCAAGCTTGAAACGCATTTCTCCTCATCAATTTGTTCATCCTCATTGAGTCTAAAAAAATGAAAATATTTATTTAAAAAAACAATGTAAAAACAATAAAGTGAAATTTTAATAATTTCTCTGTTTCACTGTTATTTGTTTATTTTTGCACGTTTTACAATGCAGAATAAGAAAACTTTTTAAACTCTACTTACTTTCAGTTGCAAACCAGTGCACCACAGTTAATTTACTGATAAACAATTTCAATCTCAGTAGCACATTTACAACTTCATAGCTGAAAAATAAAATTTGCTTAAATTATTATTATTATAATTCAATTTCAATATTCGAAATACAGAAATAATTGATTATTTTTTTTGTCTTACCCATCAACTGAACAGTACAAATACAACTTGGGTAGTATTTCTTCCATGCCGTAATCATCAGGATTGCCCATGACATATTCCATAACACTGCGGCAGTGAAAAGTCTACGAAGAAGAGAAAAACAAAAAATTGACCTATCAGCATTGACACTATCAGCATTAAAATTTACATTTCAATTTGTACAAACTGTAAAAACAGTTGTCTGTAAAAAAAAATCACCAACTTACAATGATTCTCTTTTTGAAAAATACTTTCAACAAGTTTTTGATTTTCCGGGACATCAATGGGATCTTTTTGGGTGCAGGGCAAATTTGCGGATTCATTTCAACACTCCAACAATTTTCCTTGAAATCAATTCAAAAAATAATTATTAAAAATATGATAACAACAAAAAAACAGTAATCAATGAGAAACAACAGTTACCAGCAACCAACGAAAGCAAAATTCTGCCGCCACACGCAGCTCAGCCAGAGGGGGCAAAGTTGTGTGTGTCGCTCTGTGTCGAACTCTTACAACCCATGCCGGAATGTTATACTTGAGAGGCAAGAAAAAAAAATTAATAAGAATTATTAGCAATTTTTTTTATGAAACAAAAAAGAAAGATAAATAAAAACTAAAATAACCTTATTCAACGCTTTCATCAACGATTTGTACGCCTTCTTACGAGACTGGGCAATTTCATTGATATAATTGATACACCTTGAATGATATAAAATTAAAATTCAAAAAAAAAAATTTTTTTTTTACTTTTAAACAATTATTCTGTGTGTAAATTAACCATTTTTGAAACTATAAATTAAAAGTAAAACTTTGAAAACTGATTATGAAATAATATAATTTTCCATCTTTTCCAATTATTAAATTGCAAACTGAACAAAATTAACTGTATAACTTATTCAAGCATCTCTATCTAATCATGTATGTTATTACAATATATTACATGTAGTATGTATGTATGTATATATATATATATATATATTTTGTTTGATGGACCAAAACCACATTATTCATCTGCAAACAAAAATCTTCAACTATTGTTGAACAACTATATGCTTAGCAAAAAATAAATAATTTTTCTCTGTTCATCAAGAATAAACAACTGAACAGCTGTTTTCCAACTGTTGCACACCACAGATGGAAAGATAAAAAATAAAAAAAAAGAAAGAAAGAGACGTCGAAATTGAAAAATGCACCTGGAAAATCGACTTTAAGAATGTAGAAATCGCTTGCCGTATATATTTCAAAAAAAAATCACTACTGACGTTGTCCGAAAGCAGCTCATCCGTCTTACTCAACCAAGTCAACTTTTGATACGGATGATTTCTGTCTGAAATGATTAAAAAAAAAAGAAAAATCCGCCTCTTGTCTTCGGATATTTTTTTCCCATCACTTTCAATATTCTCATGTTTTCTTCAAAAGCTTAATCACAAACTGTCAACATTGTCGGAATATATTTTCACCAATTTTTCCCCATAATCTCAAAAAACGATCTATTATCGAAAAATAAAGCAAATCACACACACACACAAGCAACAGCTTTCTTCAATTCATCTTTTTCACATCAAAACCAAAGCAAACAACAAAATTCCCATCTCCAAAGAACAAATAACAATTGATTTTAAAATGACAATAATAAATTAATTAATTACACACACACATATATATATATATATTATATTATACATCAATTCCAACAAATGCTATTTCTTTTTGTTTGAATATTCGTTAATTTTCTTTTTTCTTCCCAACTATATCGTCAGTTGTTAAAATTCTCTACTCCTTTGTATAAATTTGTAATATGACTCTTCTATTTTTGCATGCATGTATATGCGCATTAATAAATTAGCAAAAAATTGTTTACTGTTGTTGCTGTTGGATGAATTGAAAATAAAATAAAAACATACACTTATATTTACATTTATGCACGCATCTATGTATGTATTGCTAATGTCAAGCTTTTACATCGTGAAATGCTTTTAAAGCATCAGCTTGTCGTCGATTGATCATCACCGTTGGAAGTGTCGCATTACGACAAGCTTTGAAGATGTTACAGCTCAGCTTGGCCGGGCCTTGTCGGCATTGATTAATTCATCAGAAGTGTCCGTCAAATGGCAATTTTCCAAACTCCATCGACGAGAACACTCACATCTGCAAGGTAAACAGACTGGCCAGTCCAAATTCAATTCATCCCAAAGATTAGGAGAGTACACAGCCAGAGGCGACAAGCTTTCAAATGGCCTATTGAGAAAGAACACGCCCCGGTCCGTTGAGGCAAATTGAAACTGGCCGCCAAAGAGGCAAAAGAAGTGCTAGCAATCAGAAAACCAACGGCCACGCCTTGCTTGTTCTCTTCACTTCCTTGCAAAGTGGATGTTTCAGAACGGCGGCAAGTGGTGACAAAATTACCGTCCCTCTAAGCGAGCAGTTTGAAAGCAATATAATCATCAAACAGCCGCAACCAAGGAACAAAACCGTTTAAACCATCATCATCATCATCATCAGCTGGTTTAAAATTCAATCACACCCTGCCGGGCAGTTTCTGATTTTACCCCCATTCAGCGGCTAAATCACCGACCACTGTGCAAAATAATCCAATTGAGCTACATTTAATAAATAATGGCCAATTGGCAATTGAACACAGCACCAAAAGCGTTTAGCCGCCCTCTTCTGACCTCATCACTTTGGTATTTCAAATTGTTCGCAATTGGCCAAAATTGCCAAATCAACCAAATAAATCATTTCACGCTCTTCTGCACAAATGCATCCAACACCAACAACATGCTCACTACACAAGTATCCCACAACTGCAACACATCTCTTCTCACAAATGATAACTGAATTCAAAAAAAAATGAAAAATAGAAAGAAAAAAACTATCACTTCACATAACCGAACAAATTTCAAAGTTATTCGTAAATATTCATAAACAATTAACAAATAATGAACACAACAATCACGCCATCAAAATATGCAAAACAAATCGTTGCAATATTTCTCAATATTCCTTTTGTCAAAGTACTACACTACACGCATGTTAATGAGAAATAAAAAAGAAAAATAAATTTTTTTAATAAATAAATAAATAAATAAATATCCTTGTCACCATATGTTCGAAAAATAAAAGCAATTGAAAATTTGTTGCTCTTGTTTCGGTGAATCAATCACATTGCTTTCAACTGAACTTTTTCACCGAGACAAAATTGCACACTTGACACCACAAAGCAACACGAAACAACATTTTCAACAACACCAACAAAATTTAAATAAAAATGAATATTTCTTCTTTTCTTTTTTTGCTGTTCAGCTTAAACTTCAAAAATGTTCTTTCGTTTTTTCTCACAGTAGGATTGTGTTTCTGTTTTCATCAAAAAAATGGATAATTTGCTTCAATGAATTTTTTTAAATAAACCTCATCAACGACAATTTTTATATATTGAATGCATATATTTTTTTTCCCTTATCTCACACTGCAACAATTCTCATAGAGCTAATAAATAATAATAATAATAATAATGAGTCAGAGGAAAAAAAAGTAACAACAAAACTGAGCCATGTACTTTTGAACTGAACAATGATACGTTTTTATAGTTTTTATACTACACGCAATATGTTGTGATGGATTGTCCAAGAACATTGAGAACAAAAAATGACAATGCTATGAAAGCAAAAGTAACGCCTCAAGCAATGCATAATAATACAAAGGCACAGGCACAGGCGCGCACTGGAAGAAGAGTGCGTTCACAGTTTGTCAACCAATGACAAATCGTCGCTGCCGATTGGCCGCACAGGATGTGAACAGGTGGCGCCAGTTGTGCCTGTGTCTCCAGCTAAAAAGTTAGCCGTTTGTCGCTCGACGTGATGGTGTTGCTGAACACACAGCCAGCCCAGGCCCAGGCCGGATCCACGTCGACTGAAAATTAGAAACAGAAAACGGAGGAAGAGATAGGAGAGAACAAACAGAGTTTGGAGAGAGAGAGAGAGAATAAGAAAGAAATAGAAGTGTGTGTGAGTGGAGTGTCAAGAGAAGAGATTTTTTGACGCCTCGTCAAGCGCCTGTTCTCACTAAGTAAAGGCCAAAACCGACTAAGCGGAAAATACTGCAGCCGCTGGGGTATAAAGCGGAGACTAAAGCGAAGAAGCTTCGACAAGCTTGAAACAAACCACCACGGACCATGCTAGAGACCCTAGCTGGAGTCAGCCTGACACCACAACGAGGCTCGTTGAAATTACCAACAAGCCACCAGAGTTGAGTTCACACACATACACATATTATACGCCAAATACGGCTGCCAATGCTCTTCCGTTTGCTAAATTTCATTGCCTTTCTGCATCTCGTCCAAACAGGTAAAAAATTTATATTTATTTATTTATTTATTTACTTTTTCTATTTCTTCATTATATATTCCTAAGTATCGGTTTTCATTGGAATTTTTCACCATCATCATCACCTTATTCTTCTTCTTCTTCTACTTTTGTTCATCAGTACCATTTGCAATTACATTTTTCTGCTTTATTTATTACCAAAATATTCACAAAAAAAAAACAATTGCAAAAACTCGAATCAAAAACCTATCATCATCATAATCATCATGCTTGAACAATTCTAAAAATCACTTTTCAAACAAATCTGCCAAATTAAAACAAATATCGGCATTAAATTAGATTTTTTCACTTTCACCACTTTAAACAATAAAACAACAAATAAAATTCAGCACACATCTATCTATCTATCTATCTACAAAAAGGTAAGGTGATTTGTACACATTTTGAGCAGCACAAAGCAAACTGATTTCCAATTTGCTTGTGTGTGTGTGTGTGTGAAAATATGATGTAGATTTGAAACAACTTTTTTTTTTTACCCCTTTCACCTTTACGTCGTGGCTTCTTGTAACCGTGTACGGATCCGCATGGAAGCCAATATCGACGCAAGCAAGGTGAAAGAAATGCATTCCTTTGTTGCGCAACCAGGCGCCTCTAAGCCGCCCGTGGGCGTGCTACCGCTTAGGCAACACTGCTGAGCAGGCGAAAAGTGACTGCTAATAAATAAGCACGCTCGATCGACTGTCGACACTAGTCAGCTAATGCACGACAAGCCGGTTGGTCACACCGGTTCGTCGTGCATAAAATACTGATAAAATTTCTTTGAAAATATTACAAACAAAAAAATAAAAACAACTTTTCATACGTAAAATAAATTAACATAAGCCAGATAGAAGAAACAAGCACGCTCAAACCCTGATGATAATAGCTGTTGCTTGTTCAATGCTACAGTTTTGGTGAAATCGTATTTTAACAATGATTATTGTTCGTTTTCTTTCCCCCCCTATGCCACGCTTTGCATACAACTAAGCTGAGATTTGCGTTTGAGGCAAAGACAAAGATTTCCATCAAATGTAAGAATCAAAGACATTACTGTGAAGCAAGCAAGCAAGCAAGCATGCATGCACATCACGGAGAGATGAGAGAAGCGTTGACTAAATCGAATCAAGACCGTCACGGAACATTGCTCCAAGGCGGCCATGCTTTCACCAGTCGCCATCAATAAATTAAGCGCTACGGACAATAGCCAGAAACGCACTGACTAAACCGTTGACGTTAAATAATGAACAGTAGTGTAGTGTATATAGTGGGTAGGGTTCACGTGAAAAATGATGGATGAAAAAACAATAACTACAAATATAATTTACAAGTAACAACAGTATACAACTGATTAAATGCGCTAGTCACTGAAAAATGCTTGTAAACTTGCTCCATTATAACACAGCTAGCTTGTTGTTGTTGGTGGTGCAAAAATATGATTAGAAACAGACAAAATAAAAAAAGCATGGATTCACTTTAGGATTTCTGTTTTACTCTTTGCTAATGTAAAATGTGGAATATTACAATAACGGATTTGGACACTTTTGCATACAGTTTTCAGTTTGCATTTCACAATCAACAATTTTTCCCATCTTCACACTTCCTTTTCATTATCTTAAACATTCATCTCCGAAATCAAACACACCTAGCACAAAATGCCATTCATTGTTGAAATATTTCAGTGAAAAGAATGAAAAATATATTTTCTATTTTTTTTTTCTTCTTCAAACACTTTCCATGCCAAACTATTTCTTTCTTGCCTGTAACTACGGATGCGTTGCTAAATTGCATACAATGGACAATATTGTCCTGACGTTGCAACTGTCGAGAAGAGGTGATGAAGCTGAACAAATATCAAATCAATACAAATTCCCGTAATTAACAATGTTACTTAAAAGTTGAATTCTTCCTTTACACAGGCTTTATTTGCAACTGAGCAACTTTTTCACTATGCTCAGTAAAATGAGTCCATTTGCGCTCTTCTTTCTCCTCACGCCAACTCCAATTCTTAGATCTCACTTTCCAATTCTGCATACGATTGTCAATTTGCCAATTATTACTCGCTCACTTCCTCATAGCCAATAAAAATCACTTTCTCTTATTTTGATCTTCAATTCAACCCCAAAATAAGTTTGCCCAACTAACGGGCAGCTGATACGCATCACCTGACCATTTCCTGATTTGTTTACGCTGAATGCGCGCGCGTCAACAAGCTCTCAAACAAACTCTGATAACATATCCACGGATGAATTTGCTAATCCGGTACTTGGACTAAAATTTGTCGCTATCGAAAAAACAAAATCAGTACATCACATACACTATTATATTGAAATTTTAATCAAAATTGACACCAGTTTACCAACATCTAAGCACTGGAACTAAATACACTGGAACAATAAGAAAACAATGCACGTATGTAGCACAGTTAACACCAGCAATTGCCAACTAATGCAATCCCTATAGAGTGCACTGACATTATCAAACTGCTACCCGTCTGCTGAAGCTGATTTCCTTGGGAACTTGAATTACACTGAAACAATTCTACTTCTTCGCCTGGCAAGCATCCTTTAATCTTGTTGAATAATAAATTGGAATACATGCAGGATGTAGTGGAATATTTTCCATCATACAGCTTGCTTGTTCACCAGTTACTCGTGCAACGTTGAAAAACAGGATGCAATTGTTGCACGTGATGCATAAATGACAATCATGTGATTAAAATCCAGCAAACGCATTGAAGTGTTTATTTTGCAAGCAATTTTCTTGCTATATTTGACAAGGTTGACAAAATACAGTCAACCTCCTTTATTTGAGAAAGTTTTCATTCAAATGCACCACAGCACCGGAAATGTTCGTGCTGTGGTTCAATAAAATGAAAGTGCAGTTGTAGGTCAAACTTGAATACATGCAGCTCACATCTTCAGATTATTGGAATAAAATGTTTGTATATACGGCTTTCAAGAATGCGTAAGCGTTAACGCACTTAAAGATATATTGAAAATGCGGTTGCCTAAATTGTAAGCATTTTCGAGTACCAAAATCGACCGACCATCAGCGCTTCATTGATGACCAATTGAACTCGAACAGCTAGCTAGCTTAGCTATCTTTCTTTGTCTTCATTATTCTTCTTCTTCACCTCCTCCTCTGCTATTGCTGTCCGTCATCACCGTTGCTAGCACAGAGCATGAAGAAATTCCTTTCTTTTCTCAGTGCCAGAAAAATCAATTCTAACACATATACATTTCAAAATGTTGTCCAGTCTCCGGTATCTCAAACGAGACCCCGGAGGCCCTCGGAACCAAATTAGTGCGCTTTCGCGCTTTTATCGATTCAGCTTGCCAATTGACTCCAATATGGGACTGTTCATTCCAGCAAACAAACAACAACTAGCCATTAAAACTGCAACACCGGCAAGTCGTTCACAATAATAATCATAACAATAATTGTTGGTCTAATTAATTTTTCAACGTCGGCAAAGTCGACAAACAAACGGCAATCGCATCTCACCGCTAGTATCCGTTAACTGATCGCAAGAGCAGACACACACACACACACACACAAGTGGCGGATATTTGCCAAAAAGCAACACAAATTGTGAAAAATAATTTCTCATCTCCTTCCTTCCGTCCATCCGTCCGTCAGTTCTTGTCCATTTCATCACTATATCCCATCCTCAGCTTATGACGTGCTTCAATAAGGCAACTGCCGCATCCCGTCTCGCGAAAATATGCGCGCACTTTTTGCAAATTCATTTTGACAAGCACAGGCGTGAGGAAAAATTTTCAAAAGGCAATTTCAAAAGAAAACCACGGTTATCAAAAAAAAAAAGAAAAAACATAAATTCAAAACGGCTAATTCTTTTTTTTTTAAATAATCGCGACTAATTTTCATTTAATTCAACTTCTCCCCTCTGATAAATTTCACTGTTCAATTTTTGTATGCATTTTTGGGTGTATTATTTCTCAGACAGATTAACAAGATTTGCAAAATTGTGAAGCAGGAGCAAGTTTTTCTTTTCACTTTTACATGTTCAAAAAAGTTGTATTTCTAAAGTGCACGGCTAGAATTATTGGCAAGCAAATTCATTAATAACTGCACAACCATTTGTTCAATAAACTATGCATGAGGAACTGAAGAGAAGGATGTGGAGAAAAAAAAAACAAATTTCATTCAAGGTTGTGTAGCGGTCGGTGGCTTTCGATCAATTGCAAGCTATTCGACACTTTGCATTAATGCAGCACCGAGACACAGATACTAGCAGTTAGTTTGCTAGCAGCAATCAGAAGAAGAAACACACACAGAGAGACACACACACCTGCTCTCCTCAGGGAACAGCATTACTGGCAGGTCACTTTCATTAGCTTCTGCTGGCTGTTCTTCTCCTTCAAAGCTTACCTGCCAAATTGAGTAATCGATTTCTGTTTGAGCAAAAGTGCCAGAACATCAATCATGTTGTGCATGGTCGACAAAAATTCCATTATTGTTTAATTAAAACATCTTACACTAACAAAATAACTCAGCCAACCACACAGGAGAGAACATCAATCGTAATGTACAATTTATACAATGAATATTTTAAACACGAACTAGTGTAAAAACTTTCATGACGAAGATGGAAAAAAAAAATTTAACACTGCAATTATTATTCATGGCAAATTAATGCGTTGATGATTTCACTTTCAGCCGGTGCTGTTCGCTGTTTCCAATGCGATAACCAATATGGAAGTTGCAACACTGGCGAGTGTAGCGGAATGGCTTGTATTATGATTGAAGCGGTGACCAATCGTAAGTATTTTTTTTTTCTTCTTATCAATTGTTATATTAAATAATTTTTCACCCTATTCCACCACAAAACCATACAATAATTAGAGATGAAGATTACAAGGATAAATAACTCGTCACAAACATTCTAGTGATCATTTTTGGTAAATTAAAAATAGATAACTTTTGCAGAATTGAAGAAAAAATAAATAAAAATCATAAATCACGTCAATGAAGATGAATTGATGTAATTTTCTATTAAATAATTCACCAAATCTACTGACTGAACGTTAAAAGCCCAAGTGGAGATCAATGATGCAAAAACTGCAGCACCATTTTTTGTTTTGTTTGTTTGTTTGTTCAAATGAAAAATCAGAAGAATATTAATTGTCGTATGTATTCAGAAAATTAAAAAATGAATTTTTAAATATGGACATTCAGCAATTGGAATTAAATTTCACGTATAAAAGAAGTGAATAATTAATTATCATTCTGTATAATGAATAATGAAAAGAAGTGATTGGATTTGAAAATTTTCGCTAACAATTTTGAAAATCAAACTGTTGTAAGTGAAATTGTTGGACGTGAATTTTTGAAAAGTAGCTTTTTTCCAACCTTTCTTGACAATGCTAAATTGATAAATTAACGATCTCGGCCATGGCCAGTGACTAATCAACCTACATCAACGCAGAATAAAGAAATAAGACAGATCTGTTGACAGCGGTAATTCGTTTACTGTAATTGCCATTAGCTGGACAAAGCGGAAATGTCAAAATATTGAAGATGATGTTGGCTAAAGCAGAAAATGGAGAGCCTATTGCGGAAAAAATGTTCCTCTTTAAGGCCATTAAAAGTAGTGGTCGAACGCATCTTATTGGCAAACAATTTCACACCGTACAAGCGAAATTTGACCACGCAAATGGTCGTTGGAAAAAGTGATAAAAATGTCGAATAATGTCCACTATTGAAATTTTGCCATTAATTCAACAGTGCAATTATTGAATTTTGAAAAGATAATAAATTATCAAAATAAATATAAATCTCGCATTTATTTTGCAGAGAAGAAGTCCGTGCAAAAAGGTTGCCTTCAGTTTATCGACCGTCCACGTTGCTTGAAAGCGGACCTGATGGGTGTGGAGACGGTGAAGTGCACGTGCAACAGTGATTTTTGCAACGATGACGAACAGCTTATCAAAAATGGCCTAGTGAGACGGTTGCAGAATGTCGCCTCAAGCACATTCAACCCTGAACGAAGCAAGCGAACCAACCTTGGAGCTGGTCTTGGAATCAAAGTGACAACCAATTATTTATTAATGCTAATTTTCATGTGTCTTTTCATCACCGGCTCGTTCAGTTTGCTCGTCTTCAACACTGTCTGTATACATGCCAGCACTCTGATTTTAATCACTTTAGTTGTATAGCACGTGAAAACAACAACAACAACAACACAGTTCTTCCTCTGTATGCAAATTGGTTGGTTGTGAAAACCAAAAATTTTTTTTTAAAAAAAAGACTACCAATCGCACAAACAACCATGTCGTCGTCATGTGATCAACACTGATGATGAATTCATTTCTCATTTATACATGTTGTGTACTTACAAACCAAATTCTTATGCATTTACATACATACACACACAATTTGCTTTGTATAAGTGTGAAAAGTAAAAATTTGCCAATGTCAACGTTTAAAAGTTTCAAATTTCCAACTCATAATTACAGTACAACTAAACATGAAAACAATTGAATATTGAAACCCAAAGAATAAATAAATTACCTCCTGAACTAGTTTGTACAAGCAAATTTAAATTCAGTTAGTACTTAGTACGAAAAAGAAAAAAAAATTTTTTCCAAAATTGAAACAAAATAAAAATATAATGTTTTGATTTAAATTTAAAATTAAAATTAAACAACAACCTGGTAACTGCCAAAGCTTGCAGATGCTGTAGACAAACAGCTTCTTCGCTGTCGTGGCGATCAGACGGTTTTGCACAGTAGCGTTTATCTTGCACTCGTGCCAAAAGTAATGCTTCCGTGGCTGCGACCACAAGTGGAAGTCTTCTACCAAATCTGAATAATATTTTTTTTTTCCAAATTCACATGATAAATACATTTCAAAAACTTGAAACATTAAACAAATAAATAAAATTCTTTTCACCAATATTTTGCTCTCAAATCCACTCACTGCACATGTTGATCACGCTTTCCAGAGCAAGATTTTTATTTTTACAAAATTCTTTCTTTTTTTCAACACAAATATACTTACGATAATTTCCAAAAACGCAACATTTCATGAGCTTCTGTCAACGATTGTACAGTGTCAATTTGCAATAAAATATTGATATTACCATATTGTTTCCTAAAGAAAAACAACAACGACACTACTTACTAATAATTATGCATATATATAATATTAAATATAAATTATCAAAAACAATTCTTTATTTTATTTTGTTTTAAAATTTCACAAAAATAAAAATCATTACAATAAATAAAACCATTTCAACTAAATAACCGTAAAAAGAATACCTGAAACTGTGTAATTAAAATATTTTATCTTATGAAAAATATAAAAATTACTTTATTATCAACAATGAATCACTGCATGCAACAAATATTTTTCTACGAAATCTATTGAAAATTCTTAAAAATAAACTATTTACAGACATGAAATATGTAAAAAAAATAGCAATATTGGTATTAAGAACATAACAACATTTCCAAAAATATGAAAAACTCATTTTGTTTGAGAATGTATAAAAAATAAAAAAAAATATCATGCAAATAAATAAAACAATAACACATTAGCTACTAATAAAATTGGCTTTGCAAACAACTATATTTTAGATTTCGCGGAGCAAAACAAAAGCTAAGCTAATGAGACACGAATAAATGCGCAAATCATATGCATTGCATTGTGCTTTAGGACGATTGTTTCGGCAGTACTTATTTTTGGAAAATAAAAAAAATCACATCTGACTGTTTCAAAAAAAAAACATTTTCCCAATGTTAAATGATATTTCAAAAATACGAAAAATCATACATACTTCAAATCCAGAGAACTGCATTTACAAAGAGCCATTTTTTCATATGCTGATTTTATGTATATTTTTTAATTCACTTCAGATTTATTGAATTGAATATATTTAATATATGCAGAACGTGTCAGATTATACAGCAAAGCTAAAATGCGAAAAAGTGAATTACAATTTCACTACAATGTACATTTGATAATAAAGATAAGTCATACTGTAGCATTTGTAGAAAAGAAAATATTTAAAATTAACCGCTGAATTTTGCTATTTTTTGAATCAAAACATTTTCATCAATTTTAATAATGAGTGGATTTTGTATTGAATCTTTAAAATTATAACAAAAAAGCTATCAGTACGATAAATTGGTACAACAGTACTGTAGCACATTGCTACAGTGAATAATTTGCTGAAGTTAAACAAAAATTGATAAAGTACATTTTTTCATTAATAATAAAAAAAATCAACTAAAATTATACATTTTATTTTCATTGTACAATTCAAGCAACAACAGAATGAATATTTTTTGTTATAATTCAAAACATGCCTGCTTTTAGCAATCAAATTTTTCATTCTATCACACGAATATGTAAATTTTCACCAAATCCAAAGCTAAAAAAACACACGAAAAAAGAGACAATCAATTCAATCAAGAAGTGTCTTCTTCTGAAGCTTCGTCGTCATCTGTTAAAATTTTCAAAAACTGTGTAGCGACGTGGGCGGCATATATTTTTCTTTCAGCTTCGGGCAAACTTTCCGCGTACTCTTTCATTTCACTAAATTTCTGATACAAAGCAGAAAATGACATCTCTTCACTGTCTTCATCCAATCGCAAGGCTTGGAAAGAGTCACTAGCCGCGGTCACCAACTCCACCGTATCGACGGCCACGTCGGAAGAAGATTCCGCATTTTTCTGAAACGCAGAAATTCCACTTTAAAATTAAATTAAATTTCATTTAATTTAAAAAAATAATAATGCAATGAAAGAAAGCATTACTCACACATGTTACTTTTGGTTGTTCACTTTTGGGAATCATATTACGCCACTCATTAGCCTAGAAAAATTGCAAGAGTGAATTATTATTTGAAAAAAAAACTTTCCAAACCTGCAAAACTTCAACAAGACGATCAATGCCTACAGCTTCACCAAACGATTCGGCTTCTTGGCGCATTTCCTCGTCTGGATTCAAAACGATAAAATCAAAATTGTTTTCTATACACCAACTTTCAACACTGTCCACGTGGTCATCCAGGGTGCGCGAGACAACCAAAAGACGAACACCAACATCTCCACTTTCCAAAGCTTTCCATACAAGTTTGTAACTTTGAGAATCGTATGCCAAATTGCAGTGCAATATCACAGCTTCAGCACGAATGGGAGGTGGCGTGAAGCTGTTAATTTCAGCTTGCTTTGCGGTGTGCAAAAGCAGATCAACACTGTAATATTTGGAAACCAATTTCCAAGTTTTCGGTTCAGCGTCAGAAAATGACGAACAATCTTTGCTTAACAAAAGCGACGCTATACAAGGTTCTGTACTGTCCGCTTCTTCGGGAAAACAGCGAACAATTAATACATCTGAATAACTGACCATTTTTTGTTTTACAAATTCAAAAATACTTGAAAATTTTAAATTATCAATCTCTCTCTCTCTCTATATATATATACACAAATATATACAAATATCAACCCAAAATTTAACCAAATAATCAAATGTTGCCAAAATGATTTGTTTGTAAAAGTTTTTCAAGAAGAAATTCGCAAATACGATCGTACAAACATTGCTGCACTTAACGCAGTAAATAGACCAGCCGGAAAAAATTTATATGAACGACAAAAGCGAATTCCCATCACAACGCCTAAGCAACCACTGGTAACTAAAATAAAAAAAAAGAAAATAGAATCAATTAATTGACGATAGATAACAAGAACAAATTTGCGTTAACACTTCACTTTGTGCAGTAATTTACATTAGTTGAACAATAATACAGAAAAAAACATTTTCCATTCACTGTATAACTATGAAAAAATAATACATGCATTAAATAAAACATATAAAAAAACACTTTGTTTAATTCTAATGCAAATGTTCTTTATACAAATAAATAAAAAGTTATTGTGAATTTAATATGAAAACTCACGAAGCATGGGCAAATGATACTGTGCAGCTGCGTAATGAGCACTGACTAGTGAAAGAATACCAAAAGCAATGCCGGCAGCTAAAGATGGAACACTACCTAAAATAAAAAATAATGACGTCAAAGTGAATAATTTCTTCTCAGTTACAAAATTATATAAAACAAAGCAATCACAAATCAATAAAAGCTAAAATGTAAACATAGAACTCTCTGTCAATAAAAATGCATAACCTGCTTTGTAATAACCAAAAACACCACCAGACAGTATCAGAAAAGCATACAAATTGCCAATGTGATCTGGCATAGGAAATATTCTTCAAAGCGAAAGCGCACAAAACGATGAATAATAACCTGGTTTAGGTAATAAGTTACAGTAAACAATCATGAAATTCAAGATTTAATATGTATTGTAAAATTAAATGACACTTAATATGGCTAGTTATTTTCTTAATAATTTTATTTCAAATAGTCAATTGAAAGTAAAGTGTGTTTGTTGCACATGACATATTAATGCCGCCAAATGGAAATATAAACAATGCGTTAAAGATTGCAGAATTATTTTGAATTTTGTCATTTCACTGTTTCTTCAGCACTGCACTGTTTATTATACAAAATTACTGTTCATTTTTACCATTTATTAAAAATATTTATTTAAATAATTTATTCTAGTTCATGTTCTTCTTTTTTCTAAATTATTATCTCATACAAGATCACTTTTCTAAATCAAATGTAAAACATGTTCAGCAGTTGACATGTCCAAAGCTGTCACTTTTGCTTGAACAAAATAAAAATAGTGCAAAACAATTGCTTTTAGCCGTCAATTTTTGTTACTTTATTCAGTTATCTGTTGAAGCGTTTCAGCATCTGTTGACACAGCATCTTACAGCTAGAAACGGAACGCTTTGCAATAATTGCAACTTTCCATTATTGAAAAATAAAAGAAAAATATATTTTATTTCATTTGCACAGCTGAATCATTAGAATATTGTTCAAGAATTAAATAATTAAAAGATCACTATTAGGAAAGAATCATAAATTAAATCAATACATATGTTTTCCATTGTTTTCATAATTCTTCTTTTATTTTTTACATTTATAATTAATTAATGAAACAGTAAATTAAGCTTTTTATCAATATGCATTTGAAGCAAAAATATTAAAATATTTCAGTTTTAAATAACTAGTTCATATTCAAAGAAAGGATCATTTAATGTGTAAAATTTTGCTCGGGAAAATTTTTTCAAAATCATTACTTTAACCAATTATAGCGATCGTTCCAGAAAATTGTACATTAATTTGTTTAATCAAAATTATCACGTATAGTTTATTCAAGATGAACGTGGCATAACATGTTGAAATTTTCTCGGTAAATATGGAAACGGTTTTCTTACAACGAGTTATATTTGTGAAAAAAATAATGTGTATATTGTGGATGAAACATGAATATTTAAAAAATTTTGGAATTACATAAATTAGATTTGTTTTCCTACTCTTGACCCATAGTGGCAAGCTTCGATCTATCTGATAGAAGCTATTTTATAAGTTTCAGACTTCATTTACGCTGAAGCGACTGTTTATATATTTGTTTTTGCTAGAAATATGGTAAGACTGATTGTATGAATTTAAATTAAAAGTAAAACTGTTTTTTGTTAATTTTGAGAACAACATATAACTACGAAAATGTAAAAGAGAGTTATAAAAGTAAGCTTTATCAGTTTAGTTCAACGCATTGTAAAAAGCTAACTTTGGTATCTGTTTGACACTGAAGAGAATTTTAGAAACTTTAAAACAAACTACTGATATGAAAAATATTGTAATAATTTTTTTTAATTTTACAAAAAGTATAATTAATGTAAAATAATTCAAATATTCTTTAGCATGTTTTCATTTAAGAAAAGATTTTTTTTATTTGATATAACAATTACTTGAATATCAAAAAAGTACTGTAAAATATGTATTATAAATTTTGTTTACTTTCTATTGTGCCTGGTGCAATTTGAAAAGACAAATTCGAATGGTATTTTGCGTTCAAAATTCAATAAACTGAAATAAGATTTGAAGTTTTGAATTTGAAAATAATTTGACGTGATTTCATTGTGATTTTGTAACAACTTTGCGAATGAATGTTAAAATTTAGTTTGCTTTGAATTTAAATAAACAATTGTACCTGTAAAATCTTTAACATTTTGAAACGTGTATGTATAAACAATTTCACATGAAATAATTACTGTAACTGTAGTGATTGTTTAATTTGTGAATCATCAAAATTGCAAAAACAACAGCAAAGTTTATTTTATTTTATCACACGTTTCTAATTAATATGAAAAAAAAATCTTCTTATCCAACTGGTATCCAGTTGCAAAATCCACTCTAAAATATCATCCTTTATGGTGATCATCAATGAAATAGTATTCTTCTTTTTTTTCTTTTTTCTTTTGTGTTCCAGTATCTCGTCGTCACTTGAGAACAAAATCACCAAAATACAGTTGCATTGAAGACAGTTTTCTTTTTTTTTTCTTTTTCAAAATGCCAAAGCAAGATAACTCTAGTTTTGATTAGCAAACAGAATGTGTCATTAGACTGGTCGATAAAGTAAAATAATCGCCGTTTCTAATTGGGCAGCAATTGATTGCCAGTCGATGTTAGTCATGCCGGTCCAAAAGCTGGGGGTTACTTCGATAATTAAATTTTGCTTCATTTTTGCTAATCGATCGTCCAGCTTTGCCCCGAATCATCATCATTTTTCTTTTTTACTTTGTTAGACATTTTATTTTATAAATGAAAAAAAAAATAAGTAGATAAATAAATAAATATATATATATATATATACACATCATATCTACCAGGTATCAGAAGTTTTACTTACCTTCAGAGATGAAAATCATTTTCTAGCCGGTCAGCTTTAGCTGGTTGAAGGGGACCAATTGATACAGGCTAAATACAATTTGGTACGTCCTCAACCAGTCCAAGCCGGTCGGTTAATGATTTTGATATGTCGATGCTGATCAGACGAAGAGGATACAAGACAACAGCCGGCTCACCAGGCAACGTACCGTCAATGACTGACCGAGAGAAGTGAACAATTTTTGGCAAAAGCACAAGCAAGCGATTCTGATTGGCCAATCTGATATGAAAGCACCGATGCGTTGCGATCGATCAGTAAAGCGACGAACCGTGATCAACTTTTGGCCTTTTCTTGTCGAAAATGTGCAGTCGGCTTGATGTTAGCTGCGCCTGGTTGATCATAAGCCCCGCTTTGAAGCGAAGGCATGAATATGAATATGAAATTTTTGTTCTATATATGCATTATCTTTTTTTTGTACAATATGAATGAAACTTGACGTCAGATAATGTAAAATTTTGAATTGACAACGAAAGAAACACGCATATATATATATATACAGAGAATATCTCTACACATATACATAGATATACACAGGCAAACATACACACACTAAGAGAGACAAAAGCTAAGAGAAGAAGTAAAGCAGAGGAAAAGCGGGTTAAGATTTAGAGAAAGCAAAAACCTATGACAAACGACGACGACGATTTTCATCGCTGTTGTTGCTGCTTCTGCTTTTGCTATTTCTGCGTCTGTTGTTGCAGTTTCGGCTGCTGCTGCTGCTGTTGCTGTTGCTGTTGCTGACACAGCTGCTATGCAGCAGCTGCTCGTCAATCATCATCAGTTTGGAAGAAGAAGAAATGTCCGTTTAAGATGGCAATGTCAAAAAGTTGGAACTCATTTTGCCTCCGCCCTAAAACTCATTTTGTGCAGGTTAACATAATTCGGATGATGATGATCATGATGATGATTATGATAATGATGATTGTTCTTTTGCAAGCTCAATTTTTTGTTTTTTGATAAGCCATTCTTCAGCTGCAAAAACCTTTCATCATATATTTCTATGTTACTATTATTATTATTGTTATTGTTCAACTGAAGTGGAATAGAAAATGTGTTTTATCATTAAAAAAAACAGAAAGTTCAATAACAATAAAAAAAAAGCAGTTGAATTATCATCATAGCGTAGGCTTAAAAAATTTTTGTTTCCTTTTTATCATATCTGATTTTCAGATTGAACAATTGATAATTTTACAAAGAAAAGAAAAAGAAAAGCTATATATATATTCTTTGTTGTATTTTTGAATTTTTTTTTCATTGTTTCAATAAGTGCATAGATGATGATGATGATATCAATGTGTTGAAACTAGCATAAATAATTAAGAAGTGAAAAGCCTCGAAAGATATGTTAGCTTTATCAACATAGCAATACGGATCTGTTAAAACAGAAATTTGATTCTTGTTTAATTTATGAAAATAGACTGTCTGTCTGAATGATTACGCTGAGATTGGAAAATAGCGTTTGAAATTGATTCTGAAACGTAAATCCATTTGTTTTGCAAATGAGCAACTTTTCATTTCAAGTTGAAATTATGGAATTTACACTTTCAACATTACTGAGTTGAAATATTTTAAAACTTTTCAACAAAGAATAATTATAATAATTTCTTTTCGTTGGCGATTAGCTGAAATCTGATGCTGAAAGCCTTTTGAAATTGATACGCACACTTGAAGATGTTGTGAACCGGGTTATAAATTTTTTTTTTTCATTCAACAATCACAAAATAAATTTCCAAATTAAATGACAGTTTTTACAGTAGCAGTGGATTTGATAATTTGTAATCTGTTCCACTGTCGACTACGTTGCAAATCAACTGGGAATTTTATGCAATGTGTCGGCATTGCATAGCTCATCTGTTGAATAGAAGATCACTTTTTTATTAATGGAAATTTTAGACAAATTCGTCAATTTTGATCATGTTGGCCAACCGCAGTGAAATTTACCATTGCACTAGGTTGAATTGAAGTGAAAAATAATCGATAACATTCAAATTTACACACAACATGTTGGAGCAATTTTATCCAACTGAACTCTAAACTATTCACAAAAATATTACATGATTGCATTTTTATTAGAACAAGTCTTTTCAAAAAAAAAAAATTATAATGTAATAATTGGTAAAAGAAAAAAAGAACTGTACACTGTCATGTATGCAGATTTCAATTTTGACAATCAGATTGTATGACATTCAATTTAATTATCAATTGAAAGTGAAAATTTGAGGATATGCAAAAAAAATAAAAAAGTAAATTCAATTTTCCATTTTTGCAATGTCCAGTAAAATTAATGAAACTTCACAATGAAACTTTTTTATTTTAAATTGAGATGAATAAAATAATCATCATTAGAAATTTATTTAATTGAATTGCTTAATTCTTCTTCACTTTTATTATAATTTCAATAAAAGCAATTTAAAAATGCATTACATTGATGCTTGAAAGAAAAACAAATATCAACGCGATACGTTTGAACACTGGTGAAGCTAGTTGCTTGTGATTCGGTTTATAAATATTCAGCATTGATAATTGAAATATTTGCTTTGTTTGTATATAAATTTAAATTTGCTTTATTACAAATAGCAAAGGCTATTCAAATTGAAAATGCTTCAATTTAATTTTGTACAATTTTAAAGCTTCAATGTTGCACACATTTCAAAAGTATATATTTAGAAAATAGATGTCATCTAGCAAATAAGTATCATAATTTTGCAATGTTTAAAATTTGTTAAAAACGTCAAAATAAAAAACATATTTTATGATAAAAATTGCTACCAACGACAGCTTAGTACTCTGAAGAGTGGTTTCAATTGACACAGTCGAACACACATAACAATGATATTACATTGCCATACATTGTTGTATTATTTTTCAAATTATGAATTACTCATTACTTTATTAATAATAATTTTTTTTTAAATTATATTCAAAGTTGTCTATATTAAAAAGAAAAAGAACAATTTTTGTTTTACACGAATGATGAATTACAAATACCCATTAGCAAAATTATCAAGTTGATTTATTCAACAATTCGGTGTATTTGTTGTATTTTATAAATTGGAAATGCATTTTAATTATTCATAAAAAAAGAATAACTAATCGAGTCTTATTAAGTAAATGAAAAGTAAATTCAAATGCGTACAACTTACAACAACCCGCGGCAATAATGTTGGGGTTGATGAATTGACGGACAGGACATGCATGATGCATACTTGGAAAATTCAATACCGAATTCGATAATGGCAGGGATTTTTGAATAAAGCAAAACTTGATCATCCAACCGGCGATCGATGCACTTGAAAATTTCACAGCTAAAAAGTCGAGTACGGTTTTTGAGCCGGCTAATTATCTTGGCACGTTATGGGAAGCAAGCGCGCTTCAATTCTCTCCTGCTCCTCCGCCTCCTCCTCCTCCTCCTCCAACTCTTCTTCCTCTTCCTCCTCTTCCTTTGGCCATGGTTTATTACCGTGCATTTTTCACAGCAGATGAGCTAGCTTCAAATAAAGCTTGTTTGTGTCAATAATGAAAATGCTTGTTTTAATAAAATTGCAATGTATATAGAGAATTTTCGTTAACTACAACTATGAGAAGGCAGTATGTGATTTTTGAAACAAAATTTCAGCATTTATTTCGGTTGATCGTTTTCATTTACAAATTTGCCCAGCTAAGCATTGCAACGCTTGTTTCCAAGATGAAGAAGAAGAACCGTACGTACGTACGTACGTATTAAGCCGTATTAGCCATTTGATAAGAAGAAAACGATCAATAAAAAGCTCGCTTGCAAACACTAGCGCATGTCTGCTTTTGCCAATTGCACCCATTTCTTAAATTAACTCGAAAGCAGTTGTCATTTTCATTTCATTCCAAGCGTACTTTGTCCGCAAATGTGTATGCAAAAACAAAAAAAAAAAAAAAATTCTTTCCTTATCTCAATACAGTACAACTATACAATTTTTGTTTAATAAGTAATTTGAAAAAAAAAATTCTTTTTTTTTTAAACAAATTATAATAAATTTGAAAATAAATTCATTCATTCATGCAGCATCTGCTTACAAATTGCTATTCATTTATCATTAATAATAAGAAGAAGAAGAATATAACGGAAACGGATGCAATTTTCTTATTTTACAAACATCAAAAGAAACTCTTTAACGATTGTAATTAAATAAATACTTCAAATACTGCTTTGCTTAACATTGAAGGTCAAGTGCAATTGTTGAAATAGATTACATGAGTAAATAAAAAAAAAAGATGCTAATAAATTGTTCCTCGTTAATGTTTTAAATTTTCACTGTGTTGGGATTTTGCTTTGAAAAAAAAAAAATAATTGTTTCTACTCATTTAACATTGGCAAATTTTTATTTCGAAAAAAAAGAAAAAAACATTGTTCAACATATATACAAAAAATAAATATATTCTACACCATCTGCATGTAAAGTTTAAAAATATTTATCAATGCAAATTACATGCTTATCAGCAGTGCATTTTTGCATTTGTTGTTTTTCACTTTTTGCTACTATTGATATAAACAGATTTGTTTTTGTTTTTTTTTATGTTTGAAAAATTTGCAATTTTGAAATGATAGTAAAAATTTTCAAATTGCAACTTGAAAATGGTTAATGAAATTATGGTTGCTTAAGCATTTGCAAAAGTGGTGCAGTAATGGAACGATCGATTCATATATTGCGGTGGGTGATTGGAAAGTCGAGTGGTACTTTTGGAAATAAAAGAATCCCATTAGCATGAAAACATTTGGGAATTTTTGCACTGCCTTTGTTGGCCAAAAGCAAAGCAACGACAATTGTCCAGTGAACGTTTGAAAACACGAGTGCGTGCATCCTGTGAAATCAAGTGCATGCCGTTGGTTTAGTGGCTTTTACCATCGTAAATATTACAAATTTGGTCGAAACATTGATCCATCTAATGCCAAAAAGTAGCATCAATTGCACAACGCTTTTTAAAATTTTTTGCTCGTATTTGATGTATATTTTTTTGTTTTACAAAATCACAAAGTCAACATGTAACAATGCTGAGCAATTAATTCAGCAGTATGAGAAGAGATAATTTTTGCAAATCTGCAAGCAACAAGGCGCACGGCTTGTTTGATCGATCAACATTAAAGCAAAAATGGCAATGTTGAATCTCTTTTGGGATGAATTTCAAAAAGATATTATTTTAAATGACGCGTTAGGTTTTGCACTTTATGGGAAATAATGTTTTACAGTAGCATCATTTTAATAATTTAATCTTCAATGAGCAAAATTTGTCGATCATATTTTCCTGATTTGATCTTTGTTTGAATTTCTCTTTTAAATGTACAAAACTGAAGAATGATAAAAAAAAATTGCATATATTGCGATAGTTGCTTTTAAACATTCCTTTTTTTAAAAAAATAATTCATTCCATTGTTTGCATTATTTTGTCTCAAAAAAAAATTTTCACCGTCCTTGTTGCAAAATGGCTGTTGAATAAATTTGTTCAAGCTTTGTTTAAACATTGGTCTTGTTCAATATTTCATCATCAAACAAAATTTTACCGTAAAATGAAATAAAGACGCCAGTCAGGCTAAATATTTATTTACCTTATTAGAACTTTGTAGTCTGTTCAAACGGATCTGCACTGAAAAGTGAAAGCATTTCTTGATTTACCAACTGTATTTAAATTTCTTCTATTGTCAGTTATTGGACTACTCTCATTGCTTTGATTCTCCTTATTTGAATTGCGACATTGTAAACATTACAACTGTTTCAATTCCTCTGTAACATTATTTTAATGTAAAACTATTTAAAATTGGCAAATTTATATACATTGAATTTGAGAAAATAATAATTTTCTTCATAAAGACTAATGTTTATATTTAAATTTAAATAATACTTTGCTAAATTCGCACACTAAAATATATTTTACATATTATAGGGTAAATGAAATACTTGTTTTAAATAAAGATGTATTTATTTTTTCAATTTATGCCACAAAATCTTACCATAGCTGTTTCAGCGTTACATTGTTTCTAAGTTTTATTAAATATTTCTAATTTTAAAATGCTCAAAACTTTAATGCTGTTTTATTAATAATTGATTATTTTATTAACTGAAGATTCAACAGAAATAAATAAATAGCATTTAAAAATAGATTCTTGAACTATTATCTATGTTATGTTATATTTTTCATTGTTTTTTCATACTCACATTTTGCTGATTTAGAAAAATGACGTTCAGGTTAAGTTATATTTAAAAAGTTTTGACATAATGACGTCAAAAAAACAGTTTAATCTGTCGTTGTAAATGGTTCAATTTTTCCAGGATTAAATACTGATTACGTTATAGAAATTGAGATTAAAACTTGAATCACTTTTTCTTGTAAATTTAAGACTCTTTCGTTTTTCCATGGCATTCCTCATACAAATCAATGACTAAATGTACGATAAAAATAATAAAAACAATTTTGCTTTTTCATTTCATTTAATGTATTTTCAAATAAAACATTTTTACCAGTGCAACCTGTAAAATTCTAAACTGTGCACTCAATTAGGATGCATTTTCACTCCAATGACACAAAAATTACTTTAAGCATTTCTGAAATAAAATTACTAAACGTTGGCCCGTAATGGGACAAGCTCATTTTCAAATACTACTTTGTCTCACGTCTTAATTTATTAAGACATCAAATATAAACTAAAAATTGCTTTTTAATTTAGTTAACAATTTATGATTATTCGAAGAAATTAAATAATCCATAAAAGTAAAACAATATCTTTATACTGAATATGATTGAATAGTTAATGCCAATGAGGGGAAAATATCAACCTAAAATTAATGAAAGTACTATTTTTTATTTCAAAAAATATTTCATTTACTTAGGAAAGTATCAATGTTATATGACATTTATTTGAAATTCAATGCAACATTTGCATCGGAATGTATAACCTCGCCACGTGCAACACGAACCTGCATTTTAATAAAAATATGATTACTGTATTGTTGCTTTTCGCGCAAAATGTTCTACTTTTTTTGTTGTTGAAAAATTTTGTTTATTATTCGAAAACGTAATTAACTGAAAGTGTGTTAAAAAATGGGATAAATGTTTTCAAAAATTAATGAAACGAAAAAAAATTTTTTTTCTCGTTTCAAACTTTGTTCATTAGTAGTTAGTTCAGTTGTTGTGAAATTAAAATGCTGATCATTGGTAAATCCAATCAATTGTTTTCATTGATAAATTTCCGTACAGTTAATTTCCATCAATGATACGGCCGAGAACTGTGGGATAGATGATAAAGGAAAAGTTTGCTTTTAAAAATGCAGTGCTTGTTTTTCCTACGCTCGCGGTCGATTGGGATGATGAGAATTGTTGCAAAATTGCATGCATACACACAGGGCGCGTGTGTTTTCTGATATTTCAATTTTTTTTTGAACACATTTCCCATGTCTACAAGCAAAACAATTACAGCATAGATAATCGGACAAACAAGGAAATTTTTGTTTCTACAACAAACAAAATCAATGCTTACTTTTGTTTTTCTTTTCTTTCACTTTTTTGGTGAAAAAGCAGAAGAAAATAATTCGTCAACAAGCACGGCTGTACTGTAAAAAGCTGGCAAATGGACGATAAGCGCTCTACAGGCTACATACTTCTTTACATTCCATATCTTCAGATCTGTATGGCGATGCAAAGAAGTATGGGGCCAGAGAGGCAAATTATTTCTTTCGACCGACAAGTTGTTGACCAAAACAAAGTTTTACAAACAGGCTTGTGGAAAAAGCAATCTAATGCTTGCTTTTCTGTGCATAAAATTTCCAAAATAATTAATAAGCATGTAAAATAATGAACTCACAGACGTTGTTATAAATGCATCAACTTCGATTGAACGATTTTAAAATGCGTGCGGCAACACTTCTAGAAGAATTATAAATAAATAATAGATGAATATATACGAGCCGCCAGTGATTGTGTTTAGCTAGTCGACTAGAGGAGGTGATTTGGCACCGAGTGATGAGCAAGAATGAAAAAGGCAAAAATGATCCGTAGTTAGTTTGCCACTAGCAGCAGCAGCATCAGTAGTAGTAGTAGTATTAGTAGTTGTTGCTGTTGATGTTGTTGTTGTTGTTGGTATTGCAGTGGATGAGAGTGTGGCAAACGAACGATTGGACCAATGGAGCCAGCTTGAAGAAGAACGAACCCGGAGCAACTGCGAGCAAGCGAAAGCCGGCTTGCTAGCATATTCCACGCCAACTGCCAGCACGGCTTTCTCTTCTGCGTGGCCAGCGTTTTGGTGGAGTTGTCGAAAAGTGCAGCCGCATGTTGTTTGCCGTCATCGGATGCAACGCTGCAACAACGAAACACGGACGCGCCTACGAATGAAACACAGAGTCGGATAGAGAGAGAGAAATAGCAAGCCTGGCAAAAACAAAATGCTGAAAGAGAGAGAAAGAAAGAGCTGAAAGCCAACCGTCTCGATTGGCCAAAATTTTTCAAAAATTCATAATAATAATAATAATTTCCATTCCAGTCGACTTTGACGACGAGCAGGGAAGATTTTTCCCAACAACAGGCATTCAAACAATGAATGCGACTGACCCAACTCGAGAAGAGCAAGAGCAAAAGCCGTTGGACAAGGAGGAGCATGTTAGAAAACCGGCAGTAATCGGGTGCTGTATCACGTCTTGCATTTGAAAATTAGAAATTAACATTGATGATTCTCGGTGATTGGATCGACCGCAGCAGTCGCCACTGCGAACGTCATTTTTCCCATACGAACCAACGAACATTGTTTGCATATTTTACAACCTGTGTTGTAGATGTGGTGGAAATTTCCAAACACAACAACAACAACTCTGTGTGGGGAAAATTTCTCCAACAATGATGCTTTTGTCGAAATCTTCAACCAACAACCGCAAAAGCAAAATGATCAATCAATCAAAATACCCAACGGACATTTTGTTCTGGTCACTGAAGTGAATTTGTTGGCGAACTAGCCGCTTGTTTGAGAGAGAGAGAGAGATTTCCCACGCCGAAACGCCCAGCCGTTGTTAGCTTGCTTGGCTAACAATTTTTTGACTTGTTCACCACGGCTGCCGTGTGTTGAGAAAAGCTAAGCTGCTTTATAGCTGTCGTCGAAACACCACCACCATTAAAACTCGACTCTTTCACAAATAAACCAGCTGACAAAGCACATCGCATCGCTGAGGGGAAAAAATTCCTCACCAGAGTGATGTTAAAAATATTATTTCATTGGCGAGATTTTCGAAGCAAAATCAAAAAAATAAAAAACAACTTCACAACGATAATGTTCTAAGTGTTTTTTTACAAAAAGCCAAAAAATATCACATACGGAGACAGGGAGAGAGAGAGAGAGCAGAATACGCATAATCCGACCGACCGATCAGTGTACTAAACGACGGTGACGAGGATGATCATGACAACGCCGCTCACAGCCGAACGCAGTCATCTCCTCTACCCCGACCTTGACGCCCACGCATTACGATCCTGAACGCGATTCTTCCTCCCTACCGTATCCGAACCGTACACTACTGTAGGCAATTGTTTTTCTTTTTAAATTTCAAAAAAAGAAAAACAAATAATTTTGAAAAAAATGTTTTTCTGTTTATCTTTTGAAAAAAATCAATTCAGATAAATAAATTCACAAATAATATGTTTAATTTAATTTACTTACTGACGTGTTGTTCAGTTGGACAATTTTCCACATCGACGACATTACATTACATTACATTGCTTCGTCTTCATCTGCAATGTTTTCCTCTTCCGTTATCAAAATTGCTTCACTTGACTGTTGAACGACGACAATTATTCAAGGTCGCCAAATGAACGACAACTGGGATTGTTGGGCATTTTTGAACAGCGGCCAAAACGTTGCCACACACCACGTAAAAGCACACCCCAAAAACCCGCATGCTCGCACAACAAGGTCCAGAAAAAGTTCATGCTCACCTTGAACACAGGACGACGGTCGATGCTGTTAATTTGAACAAACTGAAATAAAATTAACAAAACACTTCCCTTCCTCCGCACAGCAGGCAACTGTGGATTTTTCCTTCTTCTTCTTCGTCTACTTCTGTTTTTGGTGAATTCACCTCACCCTTTCCCAACTTTACTTCACCTACTTCTACTTTCAACTTCCATTAATTCGATGCTTTTTTGCAACTTCTTTCTGTGTGTGTGTGTGGGTGTGGCTGTTTTTCTCTAAAACAACAAAACAACAACAGGACAAACATGATCAATGACGTGTCATTTGACCTGACTGTAAACAACCGCCAACAATGACTTGAAATGCAAATTTCACATCTACAATGCTTTCGTCGGTTAATCAAATGTTATTTTTTGGTATTTTTCAATACAAAATAATATACTTGCTACTAGAACATATTATTTAATGCTACAGGGTAAAAAATTTAATTTCATGAAATTAAAATTACTTCTTAAAAAAAATAAGCGAACAATTTCTTCTCGGTGAAATTCTTTTTTCTCAAAATGTTGAACGTGTTCAGCATAGCTAGCTTTCAATGCGAGAAATACAAACGCAACCAGTAAAATCGATCATTGTTGCTTGATCAAATTCGATCATCAACAACAATAACGTTGTCATTTCACGTATCTTTGTTATTCACAAATGTGGTTGTTCAAAAATACTGTAGATCATTCTTTGCAAATTTTTTGTTAACGTTTCAAATTTCCGCATCCCAATTCTCGGCGAAATTCATTCACAAATCACCCTTTCACTTAAAAACTACAATTATTCAAATCAGAACTTCTGAACAAAATTCAAATACCCGGAAGTCTTTCTTGAACAACTTGATCAGAATACCAATACAAATATGCCTTTTTTCAAAATCATCTTATCATGATCTTTCCTTTTTGTTTTGTTTTGTTTTTTTTTCTCACCACTTATATCATTCAATTCAAAATATAACAATATACTTTTACCCAGCAAAACGGCATCGGTTGCAAAATGCATCCTGTTGCTAGCAGATGGCCGGCTAGCATTCATGAATTCCAACGAACATAGCTGCTGACGGAACGCTGGAAACTGCTCCTCTGCGCAACACCAACAAGCGAAATTTTCAATTACTATACCATGCTTAGCTTACTCTTGTCGGCTATCCTTTCCAATCTGCTTCAATCCTCGAAACACACAGTCCGGGATATTTTTCAAATTGCACTCCGCATTTGGCGACCTTGTCTCAAATTGAGCAAAACCTGAGTTATGTGTGCTTCCAACAAACATTCCCGCTTTAGAAATGTAAAAGTCAAGAAAAGAAAACCACTCTAACACTGCTACAGGCCGTTTTTTCAAATTATTGACGATTCACAGTGTTCTTTCAGCGCATTAATGTTTTTTGATATTTTTGCCTCTTTCAACAAAGCAACTTTCCACAAAATGTAAAAAAAGTAAAAATTAGCAACAAGAACAAGCAAAAACTTTTTGAAATCAAAACGACAAACATCCAATATTTGCCCAAGTCTATCTGCAAAACTGGTAAAAAGTACCGCATTAGATCACATTTATAATTCTGACAATAAAAATAGGGAAACAACGCCCAACATACTCCGCCATTTTGAAATCACTGCACATTTTCAACCATTTCCATGTAGATAAAAAAAATAATTTCAATAAAACATATACATTGTGCCGCAAATCACACTAAATGAAGCAACTAACCTATTCCGCCGAATATATTTACTATTATATTTGTACTTGAGTATGCAGTATACTGTAGATACACATGGAATCTTCTAACAACGAAATGAATATCACTCGCAGTTGGTGACTCGTGAGTAATCTGAACGAAGTAACATGTTCATGGAAGCTAGATCTGTTAGATTTCCATCATTATGAACTGAAAGCCCTGGAACATGGCTCATTTGCGTGGATGCACAATTTAATGTAGACGATATTACGTCCGTCGAAATGAAAGTGAACTACACTATTGGCAGCATGGACCCAGCCATAATGGAGCAATGTTTCCATATTATCGAGAGCCCACCACTCACTGAGAAATATGACGACCTGAAGAAACGCATATCAGAACTTGTTGCTGAAGTTGAACAAAAGTGACTTCAAAAATTAATGCGTGGCATACTATTGTGAGATGACGAGCCTAACCGTTTTCTACAACGCATACATCGAAAAGTTCAAATCAATACCGGGAACGTGAATCGCATCATCCGACACCGAGACGGAAAACAAAGAAATAGATAAGCTAGCACGATTGACTGACAATGGTTACGAGTTGGCTACTAGCCCATCGGTATACACCCGTCTTACCACAATTTAAATTGAATTTTCAGTTTAACTTCACAGTCAGAGTTATCAAGACAAATAAATGAATAACTTAGGCTCTCCCAATCCAGAATGCCAAATAATTTCGACGAACCATCGCCTTGTTCCCGCATAGCAGGCAAAGTAGTCCATCATTGGTGCTTCTACCACCAGCATGAAATGGAGAAGGAAGCGCAACTTAATAGGCAAATACGTCTCTTCATGTTGTAGGGATACAGCAACCGTGATTTCCTCATTGACACCGTAGCTGATATCTCTGTTGTCTTGCCTGCACGCACCGAGTCTACAATGTACGAGCACAGTCGTGGCAAATTCCAATGAAATGAGGCTGGTTAATGATCGTCGACTTCGACATAAGACGCGCTTTCCAGTGGTCTTTCATTCCCGAAGATGCATCATTATGAATGAAGCTTACCAACCATCTAGTACATCTACGGGACGTCGAGAATACCGCCGTAATTCTTTTCATTCAACACCACAGACAGTCTTAGCATCGATATCTCCAAGAAACTCCGCCTACTTTTTTGTATCTGATCTCTACGTATTTGAAAAAACTATATATGTGTAAAATATAGATATATCTATGGATATAGAATCGGTTGTAAAAATAAATAAATGTTAAACTGCTATTGTTGTTTTTGAATGAATAGTTATTTAACCTGTAATATCAAAAATTGTTCTCATGTGAAGTTGACGATATCTACAGTGCAATGAATTTTCATTCTTAATATATTAAAAGGATGAAAATGGTTGGTTTATAAAAAGAAAATTCAACAACAAAACAAATGTATGATTGGAAGCATTATGTTATGCAGTTGAGAAAGTTTTGAGAAAATGTAAAAATCTGTTAAAGCTGTATTTCAATTGAACAGGTTAATATTTTCCAGCAATCCTAATTCAATAGTAAATATCAAAAGCACACAACTTTGGCTGACGAAGTTATTTAAATATACTTGAAAATCTTATCTTTTTATCGTAATCTACTAACTGTTGATTGTTTGATTTTGGAAAGGAACTGCAAGCAGCGTTGAATACTTTAAAATTTGAACTGTTTTGCAGGGGAAATGAAGAACAATTCAACCAATCAAAGGATGCGTTAGCTGGGGAAATTTTAACAAAAATTTTTGATAAAGAACACTTTCTGTTTACTTACTGTGAACAAGATGAACAGTTGAATAATTGCAACGCTTGGAAATAATCACTGAGTAAAAGCTAAAGCACAATGTTGTACTAAAGTGGTGGTCTGTGGACGCGTGTTTGGTGCAACAAAGCAGACACCGATTTTACACCGATATATGATGCTCGCGATGACGAGGTCGAAGATGCGTGTCACACTGCGAAACTACTGTTCGCAATTATTGCTTGTTCTGCAGTGCAAGGAATCACTGGGTCAGTGGAGCTGAGCCAATGTTCCGCTTTTCAACATGACTAGCTAGAACTCTTGACCTACTTCTTTAGGCAACTTTGTTTAGTGCTTTTATTGGCCTGCATTGACTGGCCACCCGCGTTCTGGTTACCATTTTCCAATTTAACAGTCATTTATTTGACCGAGCTGCCCATCCCTTTTTGGCCCGCTGACCCCTTCCTCCACATTTTCACTTAAAAACTCGTCATCGTCGTCACCTCTTTTAAGCAGTATTTGTGTATACTTTTTGAAAATTTTAATTTAATTGATTTCCTGCTGTTACTTTTCAGTTGATCGGCAAACATAGTATTGCACAAATCTTTTTGCAAATCTCTAAACGAAGTTCACCAATCCACTTTCAAGGTTAGATGATTTTCAATAAAAATAAAAAGCGCTAAAAATTTCCAATTATCATTAAGAATATGGAAAATTAAATTTATGGGATTTATTTGATGTCGGATCTTTTTCGATATACAACCTGCCGTTGGAAGGTGTTAAATATTTCAACTGAAAAACGAAAACAATCCCACATCGCTGTACATACGTTTAATGATGAAAAAATGACATGTAGCTAGAATGCGAAAAACAGCATTCAGTGATTCATGGCTTTCATGCTTACTGTTGAAGATTTTCGAAAGGTTCCTTTTTCTTAAACGATTTTGCAAAATCAAGCTGTACACGGCACCGATTTTTAATATTATCGTGACAATGACAGAATATTCATCATTGATGATCATGATAACGATGAAAAACACTGCAAGCATAAGAAAATGTAATTTTAATTTTTTTTTCATCACTACATGTCCTATATTATAATGTGGACAATACGAGCAATGGTATTTGATAAAAGTTTATAAAAGCGTATTAATTTATCACAAGGGATGAATTGATCTTTTAAAAGTAATGAATAAACTGCGCTGGATCAGGATCACTGCAAGGAAACCACTTCCTCACTTTCATCTTCAACCATTTCAATCAATTCGAGATCATTTCTTTTAATGTAACGGTTGTTAAGGCAACCAACTCGAGCGCATCTAAAAAATTATAAAACAAACTCTCAAAGTCAAAATTTTAACTGAGAACAACCATCGCAAAAGCTCGTTATATTCAAAATGTTAAACTTTGCTCACCGAAATGGAATTTTATTGCTGATTGCAGTTTCTACAAAATCAATTTCCAAAAAATGCCCACATGCTTTAATTTTGAACTTTTTTTCTATAATAATCAAAACTTTGTTTTCTGTAATATTGCTTTGCTTTTTTAATATGAAAGTGAGAGAAATTTTTACTCAATTTCGAACGGAATTCGGATAACTTTTTCAAATAATTCTCCATTTCCAAAAATTCAACCTTTGTCCTCTTGAATATTTCAAATTGCTTCTTCTCTTCCGTAGGATTCATATTTTTTTTCAAATAAATTTCCTCGTTCAACTGAATAATTTGAAATTATTTGATTGAATTGACAAAACTTAATACAAAAAACAACAACTGCTACCTCAAATTCTGTAGGCTTATAGTCATCTTCTTCAATTTGTTTTAATCGGTGTTCATAATGCAACAGTTGTTCAAAACACTCCTCAAACGCTTTCACACGTTCCTCATCCAATTTCCCTTGCAGAGGTTCAACCAAAGTAGAACAGACGTCCAACATGTCTGCCATATGCTCTCGCAGTAGATCACGCACCACCGGGATGTCCTCTTTGCAGTCATCAACGTCAGTAGGTGGAGGCTACAAAACCAAACAGAAAAAAACAATTTCTTCCAAAAATCCATTTTTAATCTATTACATCTATACGAAAATGCTAAATTAAACATCTCTCATGAAGTAATTATCGTTGAAAAATTGTCGAAGAATAATTTTCAGAACTGCTTTACAGTCAGCATTGTGCATTAAAAAAACAACTACTTCAATGATAAAGTTTGATAAAAGGTTCTCTAATAAAAGGAGATTGATAAATAATATTAAAAAAAAATTAAAATAAACATTAAATTCGTTAAAACTGAAATCAAAAACTCAAAATAACACTGCATCTACGTACCCTGGTAAAAAATGACATTGCTGTACGCTGAATTATACGTAACCTAAAACAAATGCTCAAAATCTGAAAAATAAACTAATGCAAACAATGTCTGAAACATTTGAAAAAGGGAAGTCACACAAAAATTAATAACTTCTTCATAATTTTACGAGACACTTGAAAATTATTTTTAAATATCGTTCTACAGAGTAAATAATCTCGTCGTCACAAAAGTATAATTAAGTACAAATATTTTTTTTATAATTTCAAATTAAGTTTAAATTTTTTTTCATTTATTAGAATTGAAAAAATTAATATTATATAAAAAGAACATATAAAATGTAAGTAAAATTGTAAAATGGAAATAAATGATAAAATTGGCATACTGTCATGATTACTTTTATATGAAAAAGTTGAACGTGAAAATAGTTTCAGTTCAATATTGAAAAAATAAAATAAAATTTTTAAATGATAAGCGGTTTTTTAAGTGAAAATATTGATTTGAAAAATAAAAATGCAACAATATTTCAACTTTAGAATTTGCGTACTGTGAAGTATGAATTTTTTATTTTTGTACTTGTACGTTCTTTTACGGTGGTCGTTGAAGTATAATTTTTTCGGAATGTCGTTGAAACGTTCAAATTGTAATTTCAGACAACAGCAGCTAACTGTAAGTATTAAATTGTCAATTTATTGTTGAAATGAATTGTCGTTGTTGTTATGTATATGCATCAAAAGGAAGCGCTTTGTAGTTAATAGTGAGGGCAGCATTTCGAATTTGTTTACGGTAAAATTTAGGAGTAACATCAATAAAAGAGATTGTTTTGACCAAAGTATACAGCTTTTCTCTTTTTTAAATAAATATAAATTTCCAACATAACAACAGAATTAAATTGAAGTTTTTTTGTTGTTTATTTTCCAATCAACACTTCATCCACAGACGGTTTCATTGATGTGATAATGAACGATAAAAATATTCAAGCAATTGACATTTGATTTTCCGCAAGCGATATAGGAAATTATTTCAATAAATTTCGGAACGCATCTAACGCTGATCTGCAAATTAACGTTGTCCGCATGATTCGGTTGTTCTGCGGTTGAATTGAATTCAGTATGATAAAAGCACAAATATATTATACTGGACGGAAATGGATGAATTTGAAAAAAATATATATATATTGACATTTTTTCACTGGTCATTGGAATATTGTTTAAAAAAGAAGAATATGTACAGTCAGAAGTCGGCAAAAAGAGACGACGACAAAATTACAACTGTATGTATATAGAAATAGAGAGAGAGAGAGAGAGTAAATGTTGAATGTAATAATGTTGAAAAATGATGATAAAAATAAAAAAAAAACAATTTCAACCAACACAAAAGAATACAGTTAAGAAAAATACGTTGTTAATGAGAATCGAAAGCAAAAAGAAATTGAAGAAGCTATTGATCAAGGGAAATAAGAACCAATGAAAAGGGAAAATAGCATAGATAGCATTGAATAAGCAAGCAGTGTGGATGTGATGACAGAGTATGGATATAGAAATATGAATTATTTGCGGAGAAATGCAAGGTCAGTGCGATTGTACAGATGTACAAGAAGTGTATGTGTGCAGTATTATGATCATCGGCTAAAAAGTTGGCCCAGAGAAACTTTGTTGCTAGTTTCTTGTTGTACCAGCTGATCTACAGAACAACGGTTAACAAAAGTACAGGTCAACACAACCGGATAATCAATGTGTGAGAAAATGAAAAAAAAAAGAACAAAAACGCGCCACAGCGTGCAAGCTATGAATAAATTGATCTTAAGCATGCTTAAAATCAAGCCGACTAACAACAAACAGCGAATGTACAAGCAAAAAGGTTATGAAGTGTATGTATGAACAGAAAATGCACAGTTTTGTTTGTTTGTTTTTTTTAATTCACTGAGCAGCAGCCTCCAATATTGCTTCTTGCAAGGCGTGATTTCTTGCCCGATGGTTGGCTGCATCGTCTATAATGTAGTGGGTACGAGGAAAAAGCGATTGAAAAAAAAGAAAGCAAAAAAAAAATTAATTTAATGCAACACCAAACTACTAGTTCATTCATTCATTCATTCATATTAAAAAAGCTCCAAGAGCAGAAGCATTAGAGATGAAGAAATTGAGAATGTTGAAAAAAACATTTTCAAAAGATGAAATAAAACTTGAAAATCAAAAAAAAAAGAAACAGTGGATGGATCACTAGGTAGGTACTAGCAGCATTGGTTGTACTAAAGTGCGTACGTATTAAGCTAAACATTCCGCATCCAAATGAAAATAATAATTTTTAAAAAAAAAGCAAAAAAAAAAGAAAAGAACGGTAAGAATGTTAAAATTTTTTAAGCATTTTAATTGGTTTGAATCTCTTGTACAGTAAGCTCGATTTCTTCAGTCAAATGACGACAGCGCTCTTTTTCAACGAGTAAATCATCTGAGAAAACAAATGCATGACAGACAAACATAAAATAACAAACAAACAAACAAACAAACAACAACATTTAGCAGCCAATACAAAAATAAAAAAAAAATACAAGCATAGCGGTTAAATTAAATGTGCTATTTCATAAATTGAAATGACCATCATCTCTCTGTGTGTTGTGTGATGTACTTTTTTCTTTTGCAAACAAAAAAAAAGTATTTTTCAACAAGTGCGAAGTGTGTTATCAAAAATAAAAAAAGCATCAAGCGTAAGTTTCATGTTCAAAAATAAAAATCCCTATGCTGCAATAATAAATTATTCACTTTCCTCTGTTCCCGCTGGGTATTAAATTGCATGTTTATTTAAATTTGAATAGAAGAAATTGACTTTTACGCGTCTACTAACAATCAGTGATAAAGAGGAATGGGTAATCACGGATTAAAAATTTGAAATCCCCACCGCAGAAATCCTCCGCTGACATTTGAACAAAAAAAAACTTGTCAAAAATGAGCCTAAGCGCAGAAATTGAAAAAAAGCATTGTTTAAGCGGAAAAAAAGAAAACAACACTGCAAGGAAAAGGCTTCTTCTCACCTTCGAGACGATCCACTTCTTTTTGTAACTTTTGTACAGATCGTTCGGCAAATTCTGCCCGTGTTTCAGCCTAGAAGCATGAGGAGAAGGGTATAAATTTGATTGATGTTCAATTCAACATTATTTTTATCAAATAAATCAAGTAAAGTACTTCTTTCAAACGCTGTGAAAGTTGCCTTATATGCTCTTCATATGAATCTTCTCGTTGCAGAGCTTTTTCTTCGCTCACTTCAAGTGATTTCAAATTATTCCCCACCACTCGAAGCTCTTCTTCCAATTCCACAATTTTACTAAAATACAAACAATCGATTTGAAAATTGTTAATACAAATCATGATTCATTTTATTGCACGTGATCAATGAATGAATCATCATCATTCATATACTTCAATACAATTGTTGCAGTTGCTTTTTTGTTTGTTTGTTTGGCTCAAAAATCATAATGCATGCATGATTGAAATTGAAACTTGCGTATCTGTATTGCTTGTACTGTAATTATTTCGAATACTACTTAAAGGGGTCTGTTGTTAGTTACCATTGGCCAAGGCAAACATTGATTTTTGTGCGCTGTTTGCCTGCCAAAACGCTCCAGCGTGTGTCAAGGCTGTTGCCTGTAATGAGCGCATTTGTTCAGCTAAAAATGATGCACCATTTCCGGCCTTTTGTTCAATGAATGAACGAGCAAAAAAATAAAAAATAAAAAAATAATCAATCAGCAACAATGGTGAACATAACAATTGCAAGGGAGAAAATTTTGTTGGAGAAAAAGAAAAAAAAATCGAAATGATAACACAGTTGTGTTGTACAGGTGGTGGTATAGGTACTGTAGTGGTGGTTAGTGCAAATAATAAGCTAATTATTTTTGTACACTTACTTTTCGCCAGCTTCAGCACGCTCTTCTGCTCGTTCAAGGTCAGCTTCTACCATGGCCAGTTTTCTGGCAACCTATCAATAACAGAATACGACAATTGTAATATTACATTTCGCATATAGTAGGCAGAAGAATACGGGGGCGACATTCAACCGAACGAACGAACATGCAAAGTTCATGCGCACCGTTTGCGTTCGTGCAAGCCAATGACCGCCAATAACGACGGTATATGGAAACGCCACAGCCCGTGGCATATCCAATGCAAGTAGAAAAAGGAAAAAAAAAATTTTTTTTTTCAAACTGTGATCTCACAACACATCCAACAACAAAAATGACCGACCAACACAAACGTGTCAAAATTGTGTAAGAACAAAAACAACAAGTAAATGAAATATTATAGTCGATTTATATAGACTACCTCTTCGAATTTGTTTTCCGTCTCCTGAAGCAGACTGGACATCTGACGCACTTTCAACTCCAGTTGAGTGCACCGGTCATCTTCAATTTCGAACCGATTTTCAAGCGCCTTACGAACTCTGCATGCCATTTATAAAGGGAAATATTATTCATTGCAAAAGAATCAGGGATACAAAAGAAAAGAAAAGAAAAGCAAAACAAATATATATATATACAGAGAGAGAGAGAGAGAGCATTATAAATTGAAAATATTAAACTAAAACCAAGATAACAACAGTTCAAGCTTAAAAGTCCGCAGGGGTGGATAGGGGGTCTTGGAGGGGTTGGTTTTGCATTCGTTGTGCAAATACTACCTCTTCATATTTTCGATCTGCTTCTTCAGCAATCAGTTTAGCCTGCAAAACTTGAGTCTCTAAAAGGTTAGCTCGTTCTTCGTCTTGCATCGACCTAGTTTCCATAGATTTTCGACCGCTAGAGATGAAACAATTAAATAAAAATACGTTTACCAACTATAATGCAGGTGAACCAAACCCTAAACTCCCCTGCCCCAAGAAAGAGATCTGAACACGGCAATGAAATGAAATGAACAAATTGAAAGTGAATAAAGCAAACAAAAAATACAACACTGTGTACCGTTCACTTTCGTCAGCCGCTTTGGAAGCTTCTTCCAACTTTTCAGTAGCTATTTTCAACCTCTCTTCGGCTCTTGTAAGATCCTCTTCCAACAGTTGAATGCGTCTATTCAACGCCGCTACTTCGGCTTCGGCCTGTTGAAAATGGTAAAATAAATTGAAAAAGTAAGTAATCAAAAAAAAAAAAAAACAAACGATCGTCTCTGAATGAATTCCATACAATAAAAATGATTGATCAATTTTACGAATAGATTAATTAAGCTCATGCGTGTATTCATTATACACATTTATATATATATATATATTATGCGCGTGTATTTGATCAGAGCAGACTGACTTTTATCGATCCACAATGTTCACTAGTGCTCATCAATACGAATCAATGCTTGCGCCTATAGTCATAAAAGGCAAAGAGCAATTTCTAAACGATGAATGAGCAAAAGCAACGATATAATTTCAAATTGTTCGTTAATATATTTTACGTTTTACAATTGGTAAGAAATAAGAGAATGTATTCACGTTTTCTTTTCTCATTTCTTTTTCAATATAATGGAACGAAGTTAGTGAATTTATAAAATGAAAAAGCATCACGAAAAACAGAGAGTGATAAATAATAATTATTAAATTATTAAATGATAAGACAAGGAAAAGTAAGTGAAATACTTCTTCTCGTTTTTTGTGCTCCTCTTCGAATTTGCGTTTCGCTTCGTCGGCCTCATCCTTCGCATTTTCTGCTTCTTCACGTGCTTGGCGCATTTTCATTTTCAACATATCCAACAGAGATGTCTGTTGGCTATCCTTGGTAGCGACTTTGGACATTTTTTTTTGTTCTTATCAAATTATTGCACAAAAATGAATCCAAGAAAAAAAAAATCAACCAGGATACTGTGTGTGTTGAACAAATGAAGGCAGTATTAGAATGATGATAATAATAATAATAATCGAAGTTGGAGATGTGCAGAAAATTGACTAGCACACCAACGAGACCAGCAAGCGACAATGAAACCGCCCAACGCGACGACCAATCCACTCACTATCAACGATCCGGTATTTCGATAAGTGAGTGACTGATTGATGATAACCTGCTTATCAGTACCTACCGGCCGAAGGCCGCGGGCAGCCAGTTTTCAAGAATGCTTGCAAAATTGACAACAGAGAAAAGCTGCCAACTGGTCAAGTGGAACGAACGGTTTTTACACTACTTTGTGCTTCTTCGCTTGTGCAATTTTTGCAAAAGCGCATGCACATGCACAACAAAACACAACGCCTTCATAAGCAAACAAAAATCGACCGGCCAGGTAGAAATTTACCAACAGCAACATTTTCTCAACCAGCATTCATCATTTTAATCATTGTTTAAAGTTAAACACAACAGAAGCAGAAGCAGCAGCTTCGGCTGCATCATCATCATCATCATATCCATTGTTCCAAACACAATGCAGAACACAAAAGCTGACGCGTTCGACAATTGTCGAAGGTGCTCCAACAATTACAGTAATCCTTTATTTCTGTGCAAAGACAACTGTGTGTGTGGAGAAGAGGGGGGGGGCGAATTTTTCCTCTTCTTCTTCTTTTTTTTTCTTCTAAACCAGTTCCAATTGTTATCCCAACCTGAGCTCTTCAATTCAATTATTGACGACGATGAATGTGAAGAGAAATTTTTCCAGTTGGCAGAGAATGTTTTTCACATCTTGAAATGCTTTTGTCGTTGCGTATCTTAAATTAATCATCAAGCCCCACCCGCAGTCGACCGCTGCACAATTTGATGAAATGTTTAATGGGAAAATTCAATCTGATCACTCTTCCACAACTATACATGTATATATTAACGTTCGATTGCGCACCTTGTTGCAGAAATTTGTCCAACATTGCGTTAATGTAGTTCAAAAATTGAACTTGCACTCGTCTGTCATGCAATATTTTTATTTGTACAATATTCAATTCACTTATTCTGATAAATGTATAATTCAGTACGTGGAAACGTATCACCCCTATTCGTATTGATCAGTGGAAAAGCGTTCATTCCTGAATTCTTTCCTGAATGTTGCACGTTGAACATGTTACAAATGATATTTTTTTTAAAAAAAATTTCAATTTTCCACAACGCTACTTCCTTATAGAAAAAAAAATTGTATAAATATATATACATATATTGCACAAAAGATTTAAACACAGTACAGTAAATGTAAATTTCAACAAATCTGACGTAGAACTGTGCTGTGTCAAATTAATCAATAGTTAATGCAAGCTGCATGCATGCTGTGTTTGTGCGCAGACGCGTGTTTACATTCTTATACGTTTTCATGAATCAATGCTAAAAATGTGACAACTTTGACAATGAAACTGTCAATAGTGAATGAATCACTATCACAAGGACGTTGAAAAACAGAGAACAGCTCACATTTGCAAACAAGTTGTGAACAACACTTTTTTCAATTTGTAAAAACAACAACCAAGTGATCACAATTGAAATTTCATCATTCTGAAATCGATTAATCGAAATTCCCGTGTTTCTACGTACCGATCAAACATTTAACAAATGCAAAATAAAATTAACATATTATAGATCATCGCAAAATGTCATTCCTATATCAAAATGATTTTCAACAATGCAATTTAGTTCGTCATTCTCAAAAGGAAACTGCTGAACAAAAGCTATTGTGAGCAAAGGTTTATTTTTTTTTTCTTTGCATTCCCACCACATTTTTCACCTAGCAACCGAAGAGCAAGAAATTGCAAAATAGAAATCATTTATTTGCATCAAACAACTATTGCAATATCTTAAACAATGGTTAAATAGAAATTGAACCCCAGGCTTGTTTTCCACTTCATACTATTTCACTATTTTTCATATAATCTTCACTTCGGCAAGTAACACACATTGAACAATAAGCAATGTTTTCTTATTTTCCAACTGCAGTGTGAATTTGAACTTAATTGTAAATATTGTTTACACGGTTTGTTCGAAATTAAAAAAAAAATTTTTTTTTCTTCTTAATGCTGGATATTTTCCCGACAAATTATATTTTTCTAATACACGTTGTAAAGTTTACTGTAAATGTGATTATCAAGTATTAATGTTGCCTTTTTCATTTAAATCAACTGCTTTGAAACTGAAACTAATAAGACCGAAATAAAATATCACATCCAATTAAATTAATTTAAAAATGTTTTTTTTTATAAAATTTATTAACGGAAACCAGTTGTCATTTGTTGAAATTGATGAAAATTGAGTAGAAGATTAATTTTTTTTGACAGAATTCGGTCAGTATAATGAAAAATAGTGTTTTCAATCAGAGATCGAATTAAAGAAAACAAAAAACTTTATTTACCTGTTTAAAGAATATATGGTAAATATTGTACACCTCGTTTTGAATAAGCCGGAATCGCATGAACACATTCGAGCTGATCAAGCAGCTATTGGTGAACCGACTTCTTCGACTCCGCGTGGATTCGAAAGGAACATTTTGATTTTGGACATTAGCATTTTTGTAACTCTTTTGTTTATTTCGTTGATATTCTGGAAGATCATAGTTGTTTTGTTTATCTTGTCGAATTCTTTCTTCCACTGCTATCCGACGATGACGTAACGTTAGCACCAGATCAGGAAGCTGCTCTTTAGCTCGGCTCACATTTTTTTCATTTGGCAGTTTGGCAGGCATCAATCTGTTCACGAAAGCAATTGAAAATATCTTTCTTTCTTGAAAATGTGACTGGTATTTACTGCTGCAAAATATAGATGCAACTGTTAATTTAATATACTTCAACTTTTGTTGCAACGTCAATTCGTAAATTGAAAAAATTTCTTCACTTTCCACTTGTAATAATATATGATAAGTGAATAATGATTTTTTATTATAAAAGAAAATTAAGCTTACCAAAATTAATCTGGAGTCAGTTGAAATATTCATACATACATGTTGTGTTAAGATGGTAGTTGTAAGCGATTGTTGTGTACTGGAAAATGAGACAGGTCGTTTTCCAGAAAGCAGGTTTGTCGTAAATGGAAGTTGAAAAATAAGGACACAATGATGATTCTACGTGAAAATTTGCTCTCTAAAAACAACATCTTACAATCTACGAAATGGTAAAACAAAATTTGCTTTTCATAACAAAATATTCATTGCTTTTTCAAAGCTTATCATTTTGCAAGTTTTAACACAAGTAAGTAATAATCATGATGATATGAAATTTTTAAAGCTAATTTTTGTTTGTAGTTAAAGCTATACATATATATATATACACGATGCTTTTTAGTGATTGTATTTTTATAGAAAAATGCATTTTTACCGTTAGTATTATAACCGCTAGAAATGTTGACGCTTCCGACTGACATAACACTAACTTGCGATATTGCGAGCTAAATTTCAAATTGTCTGATTGCTCAACAGCTGACTGCTTACGTGCTTTTATTCTAATAACATTCATCAAATATATATATATATATATATATATATATATATATATGCAGAAAGAGCAAAACAACAAGTGAAAATCAACAAGAAATAACACGTTATTATTGAGCGCATTATTAATCACTCAAGCGGTTTTCTAAGGAACCGTTTTAAATAGAATCAAACTTTTTAAACATATTTCAATATTCAAACTAATCAGGCAATGAAGTAAAAACTATAAAAAATTGTTTATAAATATTAAAGCAAGAGGTAGACCCAACAAAAAATTTCTCTCAGTAAACTTTAAAATACAACGTTTTAAAATAAATATCATTTATTATTTGTTCATTGTTTTCTGGTAAAAAAATTTTGTTAACAAATATTTTTTCATTTCAAAACTTGGCACATGTAAAAATATTTTTGCTTGTAGTTTTTTTTTGAATGAGTTGTATTTGCTTTATTTGATAAAATTTGAATAGTTCTGTCATCACTGCAACAAGATACTTTAATTGAAATTATCAATTTATTACTTACTAATTTGATGCAACTGAAGCGAACAGCTTTAAGTATTAATTTATTTTTAAGATATATTTATTAAACAGTTGAAAAACTAGCGTTACAGTTACAATTATTACTCAATGTCGGTTAATTTTTATATCACAATATTGACAAATATATCAACACAGGATTTTAATTTTATTAAAAAATAGATTTTTTTTCATTATTTAAAATATAATAAATTTCTGTATATCTCTGTTAAATTATATATTTTTTTGTTTTATAACTTGCACAGTTATCAGTTAAATTTATTGAATTACAGAACGTAAATATTATGATTACCAGGCTATGATTTATAATATATGGAGTGAAAGTATGCGTTTAAAATAATCTTTAAATTAAAATGTTTCTTATCAATTTAATAAAAGAAATAATTAATATTTTGATATTGCAGAATGTAAAAAATATTTCATGATTAATACTCTGACATATGGAAATAAGAACAGCAAAATTATTTTATAATTACAGTTTACTTTTAAGACTAGGCATTTCACTGGATGTCGAGAAAGCAATTGGCAATAAGAAATTGTATTGTTGTTTAAATGTTGCACACACTAATTCTGACAAAATGACGCTAATTTAGCAACATATTGTCAGCTAACTTATAGATTATGATACAAAAGCTGTAAAACGAGAATAAATGCTGAAAACTTTTTTCATAAAACTTCTTTGCTTTCTGTGGCTAATCAATTCCAAAAAAAGAACAAAAATTATTTAAGCTAAGCTACTGAAATATTTGACCGGTCGACAATATAAAATCGAGCGCTGCGTATAACTTCTATGTAGTTCTTGAAACAGATCAGTAGCCGGATAATTCTTGGAAAGTCTGGTCCAATTCTTCAGAAATTGCTTTGTATTTTTCTTTCTCATGAACCAGCTCATCTACAATACAACAAAGTTTTATTCATTCCATTTTCAATGTTTAAAGCAAATTATAATTTCATCCAATTAACTTTATATATTATGAAATATTTATTCAATATTACCTTCCAGTCGGTCAACTTCCTTTTGCAATTTCTGCACTGAACGTTCAGCAAATTCAGCTCGAGTCTCAGCCTAAAATAAACAATATGTAAATATTTTAATTACGATATTAAAATTTGGTTAACCTCCTTCAATCGTTGAGTCAACAGTCGAATTTGTTCTTCGTATGAATCTTCGCGTTGCAGAGCTTTCTCTTCGCTGACTTCCAAAGATTTCAAGTTGTTACCAACAACACGCAGCTCCTCTTCCAATTCCACTATTTTGCTGAAAAAGAATTTCATATTTTTCAATTATATTATAATAAAATCATTTTACACAGGTCAACACAAATTACAGCACTTGATCTATTTTTAGTGAACACAAAGAATAAAATTTTACTAAATTCATCTGTGTTAATGTATGAAACTGATGAACTCACTTTTCACCGGCTTCTGCGCGTTCTTCAGCTCTTTCCAAGTCAGCTTCAACCATTGCAAGTTTACGAGCTACCTGAAATAGAAACAATAAATAAATAATCCTTTTCATAATTATAACATGATAAGTAGAGTATATACTTCGTCATATTTTCGGTCAGCTTCTTCAGCTAACAGCTGAGCTTCTTTGAGCTGCGCTTCTAGCTGATAAACGCGTTCTTCATCTTGCAATGAGCGATTTTCCATAACTTTGCGTACTCTGAAGTGAAAAATGTTATAAAGTTTCTGGAATATATCCAAATATCTGTGTTATAGTTCTCAAATTAGCTCATTACTTCAACTGCAGAATTTTTTTCAAAGTTGACTAAATGATTATGTCAATTCTACATTTAAGTATTTATGATAATTTTTAAAATTAATTTTAAATAAATTCAAAGAACACCTTTCGCTTTCATCAGCTGTCTGTGAAGCTTCTTCCAGTTTTTCAGTGGCAATTTTCAACCGTTCTTCAGCTCTTTCGAAATCTTCTTCAAGAAGTTGAATTCGTCGGTTCAATGCTGCAACCTCAGCTTCCGCCTAAATATTCAGGAACGTTAGACAAAATAACAATTATCATTACCAAATTTGATTTTCCAACGGATACATTTCACCAGTCGATTGAAGCTACAAACAAGTTTGCATTTATAAGAGGTAAAATGCAGTGAATAACTTCATTTTCAAATATTAGTAAGCTAGGATTTAACAAGTTTTTGAAAATTATTCATCAAAATCAACAGGACCTTAAGAAATGACCATGACGTAAAACAGTCTGAATTTCATTGTTTGTTTCAAAAAATATAAATTATGCTATTCATATTTAATGGGATTTTGATTTTATTGCATTGTTATAATTTTTGAAAAAAATTTTTTCAGTCATTTTATCCTTATAAACAGTATTTAGAATGTTTTCTTCTGAAGAGAAATTTTGAGGAGTTATTCACTTTAAATTTGCTTAAAAACATTGAATTCGATTGACATGGTTATGGTGAACAGCTAAAAATTGTAACTTTTGTCAGTGCAATTCAGAACGTTGCAACATAATAGTTTTAAATTTGTCTTTCAGTAAAAGTTTACTGCTTTTATTTCGTACACTCAAAAGAAGAAGTATATTTGCTATACCCTGCATTTTAAACTGATAAGAATGCAATGCATACTTATAGTTCCGCCTTCATGAAATAAAATCAAATCATCCACCCACTGAATGTGAAAGCAAAAACGAAAAATAACTACTTTGAAAAAAATAGCTAATCTTTCTGAGTAAAGTTTTAATCAGTGTTCGCGTATTTTATAATTCTTTAGTATGCGGCTAACGCGTAGATGGCATGTGTTAGCCGGCTGTTGATAACTACTCTGAATGCGCCTGCACGCCAGTGGATTTATTTTGCTTACTTGCTATTGAACAACAGGGAAAATATTCATGCTAAGCAACAGATTCATAATTGATGAAAAATTATAAAAAGCTAAAATTATTTACCTGTTGAAGAAATTTGCTCTACTTTAAAGCTGTATAGTGTGAATAATGGTAGAAACTATACATTTGAAAATATCAGAAATAAAAAGGAGAAAAGAATTTGCGAAATAAAATGCCAGTAAAGCATATGTTAATTTTGAAATAAAACAGCGGACAACCCCTCCTATTTAAGTGTTTTGCAATTTTATAAAAAGTATCCTTGATTGGTAAATCGCTTGAATAAGAATCCTGGTTAAATGAATATTAAACAGTTGCATACTTCTTGGACTTTCTTTTCTTTCTCTTCCAATTGAGCATTGGCTCCGGTAAGTTCTTCTTGAGCCTTGTCGAGCTCGTTTTCAACTTGCATCATCTTCTTCTGTGTATCACGCAGTTCTTCTTCAAGCTGTGAGAAAAAGCACAACTTGTAAGGCAATATTAAGAAATACTTTTCTGAGGTTACCTTTTCTACGCGTTCCTGCTGTTGACGGGCTTTTTCCTCTGCCGCATCTGCGCGATCCATCGCGTTATCCTTCTCGATCTTCATCGCTTGCATCTTCTTCTTAATTGCATCCATGGTTGTAGATTTTGTGAGATTTCAAACTGCTGCTGCTTTGGGATATGAAGGAGGAATAAGTTTCGTTGTGAGAATATAGAAGTGCACACGAGCGCTTCTATCCAGCTGGTAAAGACGTAATGCAACTGAAGCGTCCGTCCGCTGAGTTTTCCTCTTGCAGAATGAACGAAAACGTATATGAGGCGGGCTTTTGTTTCTGCAGACACCACGGAAAGCAAGCTGTGTTAGCTAGCTGGCAAAATGGAACAAGATGTTTCTTCATCAACTCAAACCAATTGTCCATTGCTTAGCTATACACTTGAAGCAGCTGAAGCAAGCAAAATTTCTGCAAAGCAACTGCCGCTTTTCAAAGTTATAAGCAGGATATAATACACTAACAAAACAGCCAACGTCAGGCGTTTATAATTCTTCCGAACCACTACATGTCGATTTCAAAGCATGTTTATATCGCCGAAGACAATTTATTTTAAGTGAAGAACTTTTGCCGCTTCTCCTGGAACTTCCTACTGACTATTTAAAGCTGAAAAAAACAAAGCAAATTGTGTTTACTGCATATGTGTAGTTTAAAATTTTTCACTGAGAAATCACATGCTGCTCAATTGCTAAAGCATTTCACAATTACATGAACTGAACTTCTACTCATTGAATATGATTGAAATTATTTAATTTTTTATGCTCATATTTTCATGTAATTTAGCACAAAGCAATATTCTTAACAGCTACAAAGTTTGTAATAATTTTCATAATTTTACTTTTCTAAGTTGATAGATATCAAATTAATAATTAAAAGATAATTAAATCAATAAAATACATTCTTGTTAAGTATCAAATCAAAGTATAAATTATACAATATTTAAGTGCATTCTGACCTCACGAAGACCAGAAGGTCAGGAAACCTTTTAAGCAATACATTGACATACATTTCAGCAAACAGTTTTGAAACGTTAAAAATAAGCTTTTTATCATCTTTAAGCATAATAAATGAAAAAAATTCTTTGATGAATTGAAATCTTGTGAATGCTTTATCAGATTTATTGCTTTTAAATGAGAATGACATTTCAACATTTACAGGTACTGCATAATTCTGAGCAATGAAATGCTCAGCTTCAGCTGCAAAACCTAATTTTTAATATTAATATATTAATTTAATGCAAACTGTTGATCAATAAACATCACTGAAAGTTGTTTGCTTTGTTGAATTGTTAGAATATAGTCTGAAATGTGCTTAATACATAGTTAAGAATGAAGATTTGTGCACTTGTAGTTGACATGCAAAAAACTGATGCAATAAAAGTTTAATAATTGGGAGAAAAAACTTTTCTTAAAAATAATATATAAACATTATTAATATAATAAAAGACAGTTGTTTTCTTAAACAGCTTTTACAGCTTTCGCAATATTAATCTGTATACTTTTTGTTTTTCTGTTCATCATAAAGTGATAAATGAGCATTAAAATTATGTTGATAACCGAAAGCGCTAATTTTATAATTATTTTTTAATGAATTAATACGTCCCGTTTAGATACTGATTTAGAAAACGATGTTTTGATGAAATTTTAGCAGAATGCCAGCAATCTTCAAATTAAATAGGTGCTGCAGAAAGAATAAAAATAAATGCAACTACGGCACCTATGGCAAAGCTGAATTTTTATTCAAGTTGCACATTACATATTTGTATTTTTATTTAGCTGCATTGTATATAATTAAAGATTATACAATACTATCAGCTAGTCAGTGTGCTGACCTGAAAAAATCACCCTGGAATTATTGTCAAATGTAAATGTCACATAAATTATTTATTTTTTTGTTTTTAATTCTAAAAATATAATTTTCATGGTAAAATATTCAAAAAAGTATTTAAGAGGGAAAATACAGAAATTATCATAAATCAAGAATAAGTTGTTTAATTAGGTGTTCATTCAATTCAGGCATAAATAATTTATTTATTTTTGAAGGAAAGATTATTTTTGCCAAGAGAAAAAAACATAATTTTCTTCAAGAGAAGTATAATAAGCTTTGTTAGAGCGAAATGAATGCTGCATGATGAGAATATAATTTTGTCAATGATTCTTGCTCGCACTTTTATTTATAGTAGCAAAAAGTTTCGAGAAGTAAGAATGCATTTTTTAAAGTGAAGTGTAAAATACGCTTAAAATTAAGCTGAAACTAGCAATATTTACGTCGCATATGATATTCCCTGCTAGTATTAACTTGTGCATTTGAAAAAATGTTATTGGCATTAGCTACTTTTTCAGGCATTCATTCAACGTCGTTTTCTTAGCGTCAGATTGACGTGAACATTCCTCTGACGCACTTTACTTTTGAATAAATGACAAACAGACTGCCTGCGTGATTTACGCTATTTATGAGTGATGTTGTTATAAACTAAATTCAACTTTGAAACCTCTGTTTCAAGAATTTGATCATATGCATATTTTCATATAAGAATTTAACAATAAAACTAATAAAGAGAAATAAAATTTTGAGAAAATGTATTTTAAATTTTAGATCATTAAATTGCACTGCACATCTTATCCCATTATTTAATTATTTGAACAAAATTTCAGTGTTGAAATAATTTTATGTTTACAAAGTTATAGAAGCATCGTTAAATCTTGTGCTAGACAAGATGAAAATTATGAAAAAAATTTCTTTTTATTATTTAGGGATACAATAATTTTCTGTTTTAATAAAACTATATTTTGTAGATAAGCAGTTGAAAGCTGATTTTTTCTTTAGGCGTGCTGTAAACAATTATACCATTGTCAAGTAAAATGTCAAAGTGAGCCCCCCCCCGTGAAAAACACACGCTTGTGCAGGCATCAGTTAAGAGCCATTAAACAGGCCATTTTCTTTGTGTGTGATCACAATTTGATCTGAACAAATAATGCTAGGCGTACAAATATTGAAGCTTCAACCACTGACCAGTGGTCTCTATTGCCAAGCATTGTTCACAACTGTTGCATCCAGGCGCAACTGGACTGTTGGCTGCATGACACGGAAACAAACCGTAACTTGAAAACAGCAGCAAAATTTGCGCTTTTTTGACATGTATTGTGAGAGTAAAGAAAACAAGAAGCAATACCTGCGTGCCAGAATTTTGTTGAATGGCCAACAGTTGTATTTGCTCTCTATCACATTCAACCGGATACTCTAAAAAGGAGTTGAAAAATAAAGCAATTTTGTGACATTATTTATTAATAAAAAGATTTTTATTTTTAATCTTTTCATTCTTTAAAATATTACTAAAAAGTATTGGCATGTATTATTTAAATTTATTTTAAGAGAGTTTAATTCAGAAACATGTTTACAAAGAATTAGCATTACACTTATGATAATTTAAAAGTAAATTCAGTTGGCATGTTTTATTTTATTTTATTTTTTTAAATTTCTTGAAAGAAAAACCTTTACAATTTATTAAGTAATATTTACTTTGATTTAGTTTCATTTCATACTGTTTGTGTTAGCGTATGCTATTTCATATGTTAGCTACTTTAGAAATAAGCCAAACATTGCTTCATACTTTATAATAAATGTAATGGATGAAAATTATATTGTTTTATTTTTTTTAATATTCTGTGATTGTTTAATATGAAACAATAGCATAACTCCAATGCAATCTTAGAAATTATTTCGCTTGTATATAAATAAATGTTGCTTTATTAGCGATATTCTACCACAGAAATATTAAAATGAGCGTACTGAATAAAAAATAGTCAGTGTTTTTGTTAAACGTTAAAATTATATATACTTAAAATTGGTTAGGAAGTTTTGGTGAAAACGAAGAAAGTAATAAAAAGCAAGCTGTACAATTAAATTTTTCTGTACAAAACTTAATTTATGCATTTTCATACTTAACATCATTTGTCGATTTGAATGAAATTTATTAAGACGGATGGATATCTAACATCCCATGTGGTCTAGTGGCTAGGATTTGCGGCTTTCACCCGCAAGGCCCGGGTTCGATTCCCGGCATGGGAAAAATTTCCCTTTGTTACTTTTATTAACTGGCATGTTAAAAGTTTTTCACCAAATTGAAAGACTACTCTTTATAATATATGAGCTAAAAATTATACAATACTGTTTGTTGTATAACTTAAAATTAGACATTTCAATAAATTGTAAATAATATGGTAAATGTTCAATATATTGTAAAATTTAGTGATTTGCTTGCAGTAGTCCAAACAAATCGAATAAAAATGCTTAGCGTGGTCATCACAGCTTATCTGCTATGGAAAACACAATGTTTAGTGGAAACATTGCTATTGACTAAAATACAAACCATTTGCGTTAGCAGCATAATTTACCAAATCTCATCATTAAATAAATAAATAAATAAATATGTTTTCATTTTTATAAACAAATATTTGAAAGCATTAAATGCACCCACAGCTTGTAAAGAATGATAATAGTAGTAAAAAAGTAAATTTGCCATAGAAGTACTGAGAACTTTTCAATAATTTCAGCTTTCACTAAAATTTGTGAAGATCACTTTGTCCTTGAAAGTGACCAGCGGACAGTCCTAAAACGGGCTTCTCTGATTGCAGCATTTGTTTATGCTGTCCAATAACAGACAAATGGCCTCAAAATTTGACATATTCCTCTTTGGCCCATTCCGTCGGCAACCCATTGATAAAGCCATTTATTGCTTCCTGACCCTTGTCATTTTGGTAAAAGGTTGTGTTAGCAAAGCGGCATTTCTTTATCTCAGAAGACCAATTAAAAGTTGAGAAGTGAAAATGAAAAAGAATAAAATGATAATGAGATAGAAGACGCAATGCTGCACTGGATAGTCAAGTAAACTATATGTTCAATTTTTAGTGTTGTCCAGAAAACATAAGGACGGACGAGGACGGTCACAAACTAACAATAGTCGAAACAAGTAGGTCATTCTCAGTCAAAGGAACCAATCAGCTTGAAGTTTGGGTGGTGTTCACCATACGGCATCAGACCACCAGTTGTCTATAGGAAACCCTTTTCACTGCATTCACAGCTGCACATGGACTATGCCCTCAGCGGCGCCGAGTGACCACCGAATGACCCGGCTTGTTGCCTTTGTTCCGACTTCACTTTTTATCTTGATTTCCTACATCACGGTAAGCAGCATTTTGTTTTAGCACCTTGTTGAAAATGAATTCTATATATTATTTTGCTTCTTTTTGTTTTTTTTTTCATTTTTATTTATTCAACTGAAGCTTTCTTTGCTATATTTCTTTTTGAAAACAGCATCAAACGTAACCTTAAGCTTGAAGGCCATCTCATCACTGACCAGTTCCCTTCGGCTGAGCTTAAAGCACGCTTTTTCACAAATGCATTGAAGCGTCGCTCAAATGCAGAGCAATACAGAGGAACGATTATAACAGACGACCGTGAAATAGACTTTTATCTAACTTTCTAGTAAACAAAGTATATTTTATTGAAAATCTTTTTGCTTCAGCTTATGAATTTTTTAAAAATTGTATCTATTTTGCTTTATCTAAAGAATCGAATCAACAACCATAACACAAAGAACATCTTTTCTTTTGAAACTGCATGAGTGAAATTCCACTTCTAAATAATGATTGCTTTTGGACTCTTTCTTGCTGGATATTAATTCTTTTTTACTTTCAAATATGAACTACAAAGCTTAAAAAAGTAATATTAACAACTTATCCAAAATAATATTTTGGAAATGATAAAACAACCAAACAACAAGTTAGCTTTATTATATGTTAAAATGATTTTTCACTTTGTTTTTTTATTGTTGTTAGCTTTGTTTCACTGTAATCTTCAATATAAACGTTCAAGATACTATTTTAATTTGAAAATATTGTAAAAGTGATTTATTTTAATCAAATAAAAGAATGTGAGATTTCAGAAAGGAACTGTTTAATTTCTTTAAACAAATTATCCAAATTCTTTTTGTTATAAGATGTGAACAGCACAATATTATTTCATTTGAAATTTTGATGATTCATTTATTATTTATCCGTTTATTGACGAAGATATGCAGTATATTTAAATTAAATTAAGTTAAATTGTTCAATTTAGCATTTTTTGTCTAAAATCCCTCTAGTTGTATATCGTTTTCCAACGTGATTTTATTTCTCGCTTTTTATTGTGCATGATGTTTACAAAAACGTAACGCTTATTTAAAAATTCTTTAGCACAACAGAGAGATGTGAAAATTTTTCACAACAGTAGATTCTTGAGTAAGGAACGCTTGACCTAACATTATGACAGTTGTTATGCACATGCCTATTTGGAGAAGCTGAATTCAAGCTTTGATTGCATGTCCTTCAATTGACATTAATGACAAAAGTTGTTTCGACAGTTTCCGACCTGGTTTGCTGCAGTGGTGACCATAGCTGTGTCGTTATGACGCATCGCTGCACCCAGTGATTATTCTGACCTGAAGCTCTGGCAGGAAAGTGAACCTTATTAAGCGCAGGTGGGGTCTGTTTTCCCACAATGTCTCAGTTCTTTGTGCATCATTACATTAGAAATGTTTCTAGAAATTTAAGCAATACTTTATTTCATTATTTCATGAAAAAGTAATATTATAAAAGGCGAAGATTTTTACTAACATGCTTCAATTGCAAGAACTAATTTTCATACAGCGCGCTTTTTTCTTTTTACCAAAATTACACTTTTACTGTTAAATAATTATTTTGAGTTCAAAGTATGTCTGCGCATAGGTTCAGTATATGATTTGTATATCAAATAAAATAATAAAATTGATAAATGGTGTTTAAATTCAGTTTTATTAGATGAATAAATACAGAAATGCGATAGTATAAATGCATTGCGCATTGATGCGTCGTTTTCACATCACAAAATTTTTATATCCATTAAACATTAAATTCATAGGAATGAAAGAAAATAAAATTTAAGTTTTTTTGAATATAAATTTTATAATTTTTTAGATGAGCAGAAGCCAAACGTTCCCCGCTTTAGACAACGGAGTTATTGGTAAGTTTGAACTGCTAATGTTGTTTGAAAAAGATCTTTGCATCAAATACAAAAGAAATATGAACCCTTTGTTTTCACTGACTAAAAAAGTAGCTTTGCTAAGTAAATTTTAGTTGTGAGCAACTTTTTTTTAGCTTATGCTTTTATTAATTTTTCATTTAATGGTCAAGTAATGATTAATCTGAGGTTTGTGTATATTTTACAAGTGTTTGTAATTATTTTCATTATCACAAAACAAGTAAAATTTTTGATGAAGCAGTCTGATTGCAACTTTTAGTCATAGTTCATAATTGCGCATCCCTTTTTGCTACTTAATTTTCTGTGACACTGGTTATGAGAGTTTAATTTTTCTTTATAAACATCCATATTTACATTTAAATTTCTTTTGTTGTTTGATTCACTGTGCTTTATTGTTACAAGTTAGGTCACCTTGCTTCTGTATTTGCTAATTTCCAAAATCTCCTGATTATTGACAAAAGTTTTATAAATAGTTTATTAGAAGGTTTAGTAAAAGACTTCTTTGCAATAAATTATTATACTATGCTTAATAAGCTCTCATTATCTTGTTTGTGAAAACATCTTTTGTCATGCTATCAGCAAAAGACAAGTATTTAAGCTGTTGAAAAGGAACCATTTTGATGTAGCAGATAAATGTGTACAATGATTTTGTTGAAAATTTGAAAATGACTTTTCTTTTCATTCGAACGGTTACGTTTATATTATAATAAATTAGCTACAATTTTTAATAGTAAAAGCCAGCATGACATTAGTTTAAAAGGCATATTTTATTTATTCTGAATTATTTACTAAGGAAAGAATCTGTAACGTCAGAAAATAATCAGAGAATAAGATTTAAAAAAATGATTAGATTATATCAAATTAAGACTTCACATATGCGCACAGATTACATTTAAATTTCATGATAAATTAAAAAATTAGATTTTCAATGAAATATCTACTTTTAGCTATAATAAATTAAAGTTAAATGTCCAATGCTGCATTAAAACAAACTTGTATATTAAAATACAGTTACACTTTTTCATTAACATACGTGAATTTAAGGTTATCCAGACGTTGTATGCGGAAGTGATTCCATTCAAGTGTTTATTCAAATGAAAAAACCTTTTCGTGGAAAAATTTACGTTAAAGGTGAGCATGGAAATCCTGACTGCCAAAAAATTTATAATACAAATCCACCAATTCCTCCAAAAAATTTCTTACAATGGCCCAATGGAAAAGAGCATTTTGTTCAACCCATGCATTGCCCCCCTTGTCCACCTTGTGAACCAAAAGTAAACTGCTTCTTATTTAATATGTTGTAAAAGCAAATACACTGTAAATTTCATTGCAGCTCAACTCTCATATTACATCTGCACTTCATGTCCATGATGAACCTAAATCAGTGCAAATGGCTGTGAGGATTGGTTCATGCAGGATGCGGCGTGAACGTACAGTACGTATAAATTATTATTCTTTAATCAATGCCTTTTTTGATGTGATATCTTTAAGCTTAATCCACCTGGAGTAGCAATGTCTTTTACAACAGTCGTTTCTTTTCATAATCATTTCATAACCAAAATTGACCGTGCCTATCAAATACGGTGTTTCTACATGGAAACTGACAAAACAGTCTCTTCTTTGCTCTCAGTCAAGTATGATGTTCATGCACTGCTCATTTTAACACTTTATTTTTTCTGTTTTATTTTATTTTGTTTGTTATATTTTGCTCTTTGATATTTAACAGGTTTTATAATTTATGGGCTCAAGAGTTTTTCATTTTGTTGCTAAATGTAAACTGTTATGATATTAATTTTATGTTAATTTTATTTAGATATCTTTTCTAATTTAATTAATTTAGTTTGCCTACGACGACTGAACTGCGTGCACAGGCTCCAATGCCATCCTGTGAGTATACCATTCGTCGAGGTTCTCCAGACGGACCATTGGTTCGCTTTGCTAAAATTGGTGAGCAAGTCTATCATCAATGGAAGTGCAACACTGAATTCAAATGTAACAGACAGATGTTATATTTACATAAAATATAATAAATTACAAATATAATTTTTCAGCATTGTTTGGAATGCTAGTGCACAGCTGTTATGTAGATGACGGTCGAGATCAGCGCGTATTAGTGGTTGATGAGAAAGGGTATTTCATTTTGAAATAAAAAATACATTTATGCTATAATTATAATACAATAACAATTTTTATTGTATTGTTAAAAAGAGTTTAAAATTCTTTGTTTAAAATTGTTAATAAACACAGTATGATATTTTTGAATTTGACACCGGCTCTTGTAATTTGTTGTAATAATCAGTACGGTAAGTCATAAAAAATGTATTGTTAGATTGAATTAGGCAAAAAATTTAATATATTTATATGTATGTTAAACTTAACATAATTCAGCTTTATTAATGTGACTCTAAACAAAGGACTGATGCAACTATGACGTTTAATCATTGTTAATTTAAGGTGCTCTCTGGATCCATTTTTAATCGGTGATCTCACCTATATCGATTCCATGACAGCTTTTGTACCAGCGAACGTATTCAAATTTGCAGATCGTACAGCTCTTGATTTTCAGTGTGCCATTTCTATTTGCATTTTTGCAAGTGGAAGTTGTGATGGTGTAACAGTAAGTCTTTGCTATTGTTAATATAAAAATCAAAATGTTGGCCACTTTTAGCCACCTAACTGCGAAAAAAGAATTAAACGCTACGCAAAAATTGAACCCGTTAATAACAGTTTTCTCGCAGAAAATATAGCTGACAATGAACTGGATATCAGTGCGCAAGAAATACATGTTATTGACATTGACGATGGAATATCGCTACAAGGTAATTTAGCGTATTATTTACTATATATATTTCTAAATTTTGTAAAATTTTACAGAATTAGAAGACTTTGAACAGTTACATTTTAAAGATCATTCATCAAAATTTTCAAGAAATTCCAATGCTGATTTTGAAGACCGCTCATTTTGTTTATCCATTCCTGCTTTCAGTGTTCTTGTTTCCTTGTGCACGTTTTTGTTTACACTCAGCGTAATGATTTTATCTGTATTTTACATGGCTCGTAAACGAGATGGTTTTATTAGTCAAACATTTTTCCATTCTTGAATTCTTGGAACATCTAGAAAATGTTTCAAATATAGCGGACGTTATAAATTCAAAAAAAAAAGCTAAACATACATACATGCATACATTCATGTGAAGAAGATTTTCATCACCAAATAAAATAATGCAATTAAAATATTTTTAACTTAAGTTTCTGCACAGCCATTTGAAAAAAAAAGCTTATTTGGATTTTTTATATAATTTGATGTTTAGTAAAACGTGCAATTTTAGTTCTTTAAAAAATATTCAATCATTGAAATGTTTGCATTAGTATTACGCAAACATGAAAGTAATAATAATAAACACTTTGCTAACAGCAGAGTCATTACATTACATTACAAAAAATAACCGTGCAGAAATATAATAAACAATAAAAAGTTGATTATTTATAAATAATATGTTGTTGTTTTTAACACTTTACATTGATAACAACATTTTAAAATCTGCTAATGTTGCATATCTAGATGTATTTTGTTTTAATTAGCCTAACGGTAAACAAATATGTCTAAGCTTTTAACAGAAATAAACATTAAACATTCCATGATGTGCTTTCAGTCTGCAAATCTTGTTGTGTTGTTTCAAAAATACGTTTTTTTGCTGTTTATGATTTTTTATATTGTAAAGTATCATTACTTGGTAAAACAATGTTAAAACAACCTATAATATGATGTGATTAAAGTTATATTAGTGGTTATATGGTTATAATAAAAGTAATGTGTTAAATTTGTATTTTAAATGGCTTTTGAAATTACAAAAATCCCGTAATGTCGACTTAGGTATTTACATGTAAGATGTCGTATTCAACTTACGGAAACGTCATATTGCGTGAAGACAATCAACTGCAAGCTAATTTTTAGCACTAACAAAACGTATATTTTTTAAATTTAAAATGCTTTGTTTTTATTTGCTGTCGCATTAAAATTGTAAATAATGTGTTATTGAATAGATGTTTGAAAATGACCATTAGTTAGGAAAGGATAAAGTAGTGCTTTCAAAAGATTTCTCTGACCAGATGTGGTAGATGAGATTAAGCTTTTATAAGCTAATGCTAAATGAATGACAAGAAGGTCAGAATCGTTGGTTATTCACTAACCGCTGGCTTGGAATGAACATTCTTAACTCGAACACGTGACGGATCATCAGATTTCTAAGTTAGAGTGTACTCAAAAATGGGTAATTGCTTAGTCCCGGAAGGAACGGTGGACAGATGCTAAGTGGTAACCTGATGGGCCCGCTTAAGTCTGCCGAAATGTGATAACTACACTGTTTTCACCTTCTCTATTGAAGAGACTGATTAGTGGCCAAATAGCAACTGTAAGCGGCCAATTGTCACTCAGTGCGACTCCTTTATGCCATATGCAATTGATGTCAACAAAGCACGCTTTCTTTAATTGACTGGGCGGTGCTGCACACCATTGGGAGCCATCGATGCTAATTATTTCAACCGCCTATTGGCCACCCTGTGCAGCTGTAGTTGTGCATTGGTCTCATTAGTAACGTTCACCCCTGAGAGCAGTTCACTATAGCTTTTTAATTGCTGATTAAAAAAGAGAGCAAACAAACCTGCTTTTTTTATTACTAAAAAGAAATATGAGTTTCACGTCTTTGAGGCACCAACTGCAAAATGTTTATGACCATTTTCAACTACTGAATTAATGTACTAATTTAGAAAAGCATGACTTTTTATGTTTAATTTAATTAAAATCATTCTATGCTTGATGATTATTAAAATTTATTTTTGTTTTATAATTCTATCACATTTTTTGATAAGTAATGGCAAGTTAGCATTAAATGTTAAAAGAATGCGACTTATAAAGATGTGCCTTTTTTTCTTTTGTTGGTGCTACCAACTTTAAAAAGTTTAAATTAGAAAAATTTTTAATTCATTTATAAAATAATGACTACTGCTCATTTCTGAATTCACTAAATGTATAATATATTAATAAGAAACAAATTTCATTTCCGTTTGTAAATATTACAATAAATAGATTTTTACAGTATAAACATTTAAAATATGAAATAAATTATAAATTATGTAATTATATAACATAAAATATTTTTGATAAATAAAAATTTTACTTTTATTTGGTTATAAATGAAAGAAAAAATTCCAGAATGAATTGTGCAAATTATAATCTAGAAAAGATGTTTCATGTAATTTCAAAGAAACGTTTTCAAAAATGTTTTCATTAATAACTTTTATATTTTATAATATTATGATATGAAACATTTAGCTGCAATAAATATTAATGATATATTCAAGTTAAAATTTCCTTCATATATTCATGTATGCATTACAGCATATTATGGTTACTGCTTGTTATGCTTAATTAAAATTTTTACTAGTTTAAAAAATGCCTAAAATGAAAGAAACATTTCAAGAAATAAGTTTGTCACTGTTTTATTTTGTAACAATACGAAAATACAGTTAAACCGTGATTATAAAGATTTATAAATTATTTTTAAGTATTAAAAAATATTTACTGACGTCAATTTCAATATTAAACTTTTATTGTTATTTTACAAAAATAATAATAAATTTGAAATTTTAATTAAATAATTAGTCATAAACCTAATAAATCAAAAAACCCTAAAACAAGCTTACTTTTAAAGTGAGGTTTTACACTGATTGTATATTAAAAAACTTTATGACAAAAGTCTATTAAGAAAAAGCATTTTTGAGGAAATATAAACTAATAATAATGCTAAATTATACAAATTTAATGCATATGATTTATTTATTTAATAAACCTGTAATTTATAAGTTGAAAGTGTGTGGTGTGTGATATCGATAGTAGAAGGTAACAATGTAAAAGTAAATTCAAAATTCAAATATGAGCAAAATATTTGAATGTTTTTAGCTTAATTAGCGTCTTTTATAAATAACAGTGTATTTAATAACTGAAAATAAGTTTATATTCTTTTGAGGGTGCTATTTTGTTATGATGGCTTTTAATCGAAGCAACTGTGATAATAAATCCGTTTGGTTGCCTATTTGTCATTGTTTAGCCAAACAATGAGCTGATAAATTTTTCTTATTGTCAAAGGAGAAAAATTTTACGGAAATGTTTATCTAATTTCTTTAGCTTCCAATTGAAATGCTTCAATGGAAATTCAGTCTTAATAATTGAACCATTTTGCAGTCTTTTGAAGGACACAGTATATCCATGTAGGTCTCAACAGAGTGCATAGCTGTAGCTGTAAATGATCTCATTAAAAGTTCTAGCAGTTCTCAAATGCAATCAATTGAAAAATACGCTTATTGGAAACGGAAACTGCTAACGCCAATGACTGGTCGATTTAACCTCAGTGGTCCATACATTGAGATGCTATTGTCAACCAGTCTGGACCAATAATTGACAATAGTCCCGCCCTTAAGTATTACTGTAGAACTTCATCAAGGGTCTTTTAGCTGATCAATGATCATTGACTTTCATTTGATAACTGGATCGTGTTTTCTGCAAAACAGTATGGAGATGAGCCACTCTGCATCTACCTGCTTACCTTCTGTAGTGATAAAACAATCTAATTTAAATACTAGCAAGTTCCTCATAGACAATTTATTGGTAGACAACAATGTTCAAAAAATGTATAACAAATTGCCGTTTTATGCAAATGGATCTAGTCCACTGAACAATTCAGTGTGCAGACTGGGCACTTCAATAACTACAGCAAACAGTTCAAAAGAATTTGTTCAACGTATTCAGCCACCGATAAGTATAGCTTTGCCTACCGACGTTGGAAACATTTCCAGCTCATCTAACGCACCACATCAGTCCTTATTTTCATTGCCAATAAGAGCAAGTCATTCGTCAGAAAGTTTTCTAGCTAGTTTAACACCATGGATCCAATACAATGCATGGCCTATTGAAAATCCTTTGGTCTTCACTGCACAAGGTATGCAATAATTTTTACTCACTTTAAACCAGAAATTAAAATGTTATTTACAGCTGTGAAGGTTCAATAGCATTTTGTGATTACTTAAAGCGAGTTCTTTTCAATTTTTTGGATGCAATTTTATAGTTAACAAGTCCTTGTATATGATTTACTTCAATGAAATATTTAAATTTTAGGCAAAATGGTATACATTTTATGGTACTGTACTTTACTAACTTAGTTTGTGTAAATATAAAGTAAATTAAGATGAAAATGAACATTTTAATATAGCACTTTATTAGGATTTGTGAAGCAGTTATTTCCAAGCATTTTTTAATGATATGCATCAGAAGAAAATTATCGATTAAAAATTTGCTTTAAACAATTAAATTAAATTAAATTAAATTTTTGCATTACAACAAGAATAGAAAAGAAATGAAGCGCTAAAATATTGGTTCTTGCAAACGGAAGTTAATTATCTCTATAAAATTTGATAAAGAAGTTTTATAATTGTTTGTTTAAGAAACTCTGCTTAATTTGCAATAACATCTGCTAATTTCATTCAACTTTTTAAACCCTATTACATGTTCCTTCTGAATATATATATATATATATATTATACGTGGCTGTGCAGATGTATATAAGATATTTATATATATATATATATATATATATATATACGTTTCTTCTAAAAATGTATAACTGATTTTATTTTTAATAATGAAAATAATAAAAAAGTATAATTGTAAAATCTGCAAATTTGCTGCTAATTTTTCAGTTTCAACAAATAAAGCAAGTAGCAGAGTTAAAACTTCGAAAAGCAACCATTTCCATATAAATTTTAATGAAATCATGTTTTGCAATAGTTGAAATTATTTATTTTAAAGAGGTTTTCTTTTTGCAATTAATTCATTTTTCATTATCATGAATACTCAACCGCAATTGTTCAATGAGTTTAGCATAAAAATCAAATATAGCTGCATGAAAAGCAATTTATTCACTTTTTATTTTTTGCTCATTTTTTAAAGAAGAAAAGCAGAAAACCTTCTTATTTGAAGTTTTTATTTAATTTTGCACCTCTTTTCCAGAATATATTTGAACCATTTTAAAGAATTGTCGAGTCTTAAATTCAAATGGAAAATGGCAATCAAGCTGTTTGTAACGAAGGATGCTTTTTGCTGTCAAATAAAATAAAACTATTGAAATGCTTTTAAAACTTGCAACGCGATTGCAGTCACCGAGAATTGCTAATCGACGTTTACCTTTTGGTTTGTCAGGGTGAATTTGTTTCTGTGAGATGAGATTAACGCTGCTTGTGTTAGTAGTCAGCTGAAAGATTTGGCCAAAGATGAGGCAGTCAAAAAGTTTTCCCATTATTACTTTAGCTAGTGTCATTCTTAGTGTTAATGGACAGGCATTTAACGTGCACAATTAACAAATTGAAACTTATTTTTTCTCTGAGTTTGACAATTAAAACATTTTCCAACTGTTAAACTTATTTTTAATATATTGATAACAGAAAAATTGACCACCCAAGAGAGATAAATGTCATTAGTATGGTGTTAAGTCAAAAATAAAGCTTCAACTGAAAGCCCTCCATAGTGTGCAATGCAGATTTGCCTTGTTAGCTTTAATACTGAAGCGTGAAAGGGCCAACGCCTTTAGTAGGCCATTGTTCACTAATAGCCCATTACGAGTGTATACATTCATTAATGTGGGTAAACACTGTCTTATGACGCCAGATATGTCTGCAGAAACAGCTTGCCAATGTGACTAACTCAGATTGCCCTAGACTTAGCCAACATTGCTTTCATTCATTCATTCAGTGATTATTAGCTCATTAACAACGACATTGGAATTGTAGCACCTGAAAAAATAGCTAAGTTTTTTTCAAGCTAAGCTGACCCTGAGGCGTTGAAGTTGGGGTCACACTTGCAAACAGCAGCTCGACCTCACAATACTTTTTATAATATAACAAAAAATTTGTTACAGGAAAGATTAGGCTCATCCTGAGAACAATCACTGTTCGTTCATTTTTAAGCGGATTGCAAAGATTATCAATTTCCTGACTGGCTCCTGAATCTAACTGAGGGTCACATCAGACGAACGCTATTGTCACTTTTTATTATAAAAGTATTTAATCAGCTTCAGCTTCGACACCTAGTCGTTCTTTTCCCAGCCAGTTGACCTCAATTTTAATACTTAAATCTCCATTTAACATGTAAAATACTATTTAATAAAAGTGAAAATCGATTTTTATATGTTTCTTTTGCTGCTGTCTTATATATTTCCAAAACAATTATGCGTAACATAATTTTAAATTGAACTATTTATTAAGGAGTTCCAGGACTTTGGCAGTCTCCATCTGAAGCAGCGTTGGCAAATGCAGCAGGAAGCAAGTCTTATAGACGACGCAAAGCCAGAACGGTGTTCTCTGATTATCAGCTCCAAGGATTGGAAAAACGATTCGATTGTCAGCGTTATTTATCCACACCGGAAAGAATTGAACTAGCGGCTGCTTTGAACCTTTCTGAGACGCAGGTTGATTTGGCACTTAATTTATTAAAAATGTTATTATGCATACATGTATGTATTTATTTTTTTTTGTTTATTGCAGGTAAAGACGTGGTTTCAAAATCGAAGAATGAAGCACAAAAAAGTAACTCGAAAGCAATCTGAAGGTGAACCGTCCGCAGCAGCTAACGGTCACGCCATTCCAACTTTTAAAGAATTTGAATAAATTATACAAATTATATGTATTTTCAATACTGTTTTTTTTTCTTTTTTTTTGCTTTATTGTCTTGCGTTTTGTACATGAGTCGTTGAAAACTTGAAAAATAATGAAAAAATTCTTCAACATTACCTATATTATTGTCGTGTACGCTTTTCTATGAAATAAATTATTTCATTTGTTCTATTTACTTGAAGAAAATGTACAAACAAATTTTAATTTTTTATATGCATAATGCATATAAAAATTATTATTTAGTAAAGAAAAAAGTATCAATTGCAACAATTCAAATATTATCAGAAAACAGCATTGTGCAGCACTTACTAAAGCGCATTATGATAATTTTATTATGTAAACAATTCTTTACGTTGATAAATTTAAATTGCTAATACATGCTTGCACAGCAACATTGCATTTTATTAAAACATGCTTTATCAAAGTGGGTTTTTGATTGTATCCAAAAATAAGCAAATAATTTTAAATCATAGCATGCGTTAACATTTTTTAAATTAGGTTTGTAAAGTTTTGCATCAAAATAATGATAGCTGCTATGTTCACCCTATTTCATTACATATCTTAGCTATTCTCTCATGCGATATTACTCTTATGCACCTGATAGGCGCGGTAATTGACATGCTCATTAATTGCTAAAATGCTGTGCATTGAAAAAGTTTGTTGTGAATTTAAAATTTACATGTATTGCATATTATCTTATCATATCATATCATATCATATCATATCATACCATTCGTAAAAGCTTATTTGTCAATAAATAAATTAATTTACATTTTAAAACTGCAATTATTAATTGTCCTTACAAGAAAGCTTACAGAATTTAAATATTGAAGAACGTTATAAAAGAAACTCTTGATATTATTATTAGATAGCTTTAAAACTGAGTCTAACTCATTTATATAGCAATTAGGCAAGTTCTCTTAAATATAACAAGTAAAGCGTAATTGCCACATTGTTGTCTGATGGAAAATTGTAACTTAATCAAGCAAGCAATTGCTAGCGACTTAAATACTTCTTATTGTAATAACAATGACAGTAACAATAATAATAATAATAATGACAAACCAAATACCGTGAAAAGGAATCTTTCCTAGATTGCAAGCAAGCATGAATTGAGTTGATCATCAAAAGCAGAATGGATATGAAACTTTGAATTTAAAGATTCGCTTTGAGACCAATTAGTCTGCAGTACTTGGGGCGTCACTGACACGTCACAAAAGCATCACTGAATTTTATAAATTGTTGACAACCTTTTATTATTATTTGCATATCTTGCATAAACATTTATAAAATAAATTTATAATTAATCATTGACATAAATTATTTCTGATTGGATTAAAAATATGCTAAAATATAAAACTTTAAATTTAAACAAGCCATTGTAAATTGTTTAATTTATATGAAATGTATTTAAACATTTAATTTATATTCAACTTATAATCTGATTTTAATTTTAAATCAAGAAAATTTAATAATATTTATTTTGAATTACAATGTAAAACAAATGTGTTGCCATTTAATGTTCGCTAATTTAGATTTCAAGTTCTATTAACTGAACATTCAATTTCACATATGGAATACAATTAAAACAACAATGGTGCATTAATAGGTTTTAGTAGTTAATGATGCAGCTGGTACTTTATTAAATAATAAAGCATTTATTTATAATAAAAAATATAATATATATGTATATATATATATACAAGAGCTGGAAATAATTAAATGTTGATTTTTCATTGATTAAATAAATTAATTTTAATACTTATCATTTATGTTATATTGCACATTGTTAATTGCATAGAACTCAAATAATGAAAAGCTATTTTATTAATTAGAAGTTAAAAGAAATTTTAAAAAGAATAAAAAAGAAAAGAAAGCACTGAATGAAATAAAATTCTTTGATGGCAATAATGTGTTACATAAAATGAATTTTCTTGGACAGTACATGCAATTTTCTAGGAATCAGAAACTAAAACTGAAGCAAGAAATTTTTTTTTTACTTTTTCTCATTTTAATATTTACTAATAAAGTAACGTTTTCATTTATTGCAGTACTTGTATTGCAGCTTCTTCTCTTGTAAATTATTTGAAGTCACTTTTATTTGTTCTTTGTTGGCTTTCCATTTTTTGTTCGGTATCGGCACAAAAGTTGGCACAAAACCGGTAAAACTATCTCCTTCATCTACTGAAATAAATAATATTTGATAATAATAATAATAATAACTTATTCCATCTTACTGTAATCCGTTTGTTCAAGGTAAACTCTTCCTACTTGTATATGACCCTTGACTGAAGAAAATGGGGTTTTCACTACCGACAACGAAGCGTCTTGAATTCGTTCTTTCAATGCAGCAGTATACAATTTTGAGATAATTTCAAATTCATGTTCAAACAAACCATCATTTTGACTTGTTGTTTGATGGTAAAATCCAATTATAAATGCTGTACCATCTTTCATTTTTATAAGTTTTTCCCCTGAAGGCTAAAATAAAAAAAATTTCACAAATATGTTATTTAAATGAGCATGCAATCAATGTACCAAAAATGCTTGGCTTGTTTTCCACAAAATGCATCGTTCTGCAGATGATTGGCTAACATCTGAATTACGGCATCCAGAAACTTGCATTTCATCAGAAGGAACCAACTCTATCATTGTGTAATTAAAATCAATGCCAATGATATAATAATTTCCATTTAATTGCACGTCGTCCATTGATTCATTCAACTTTACACCGGATGCGTTGCTCAATTTGCTCTGCAGAGTAAGCAATACATTGTTCAGACTTGAAGCTTTGTTATTGCCAAGATCTTGAACTTGAGCAATTTTTGAAGAAGTTTCAACACACGGTTCAGAAGAATTTTCGAAAACTTTCAACGAATATACAACATATTTTCTCCAATCAACCCAATTTCCATCATTTTTCCTTAAAAATAAGAATAAATGCTAATTTAATGACAAAAATAGGTAATATTGAATCAATGCTGTCATTTAAAAACATTAATCATACGGTTGAAGGCAAGATTTTTTTGTTACAACTTTTGTTGCCTTTTCATTTTCCAAACTGTCTGCTATAATCAAGCCAGAACAGATCACATTATCCGTTGCTTTGTCTACAATCAATGCATTTGCAGATGCAACATCGAATTGTTCTTCTTTTTCTTCTTCTTCTACTTTATCGAATTCTTCTACTTTTTCAGTATCATTTTCAATTTTAAAAAATTGAACATTGGAGTTTGCACTTTTGCTATCCAAATGCTTAAAGTATGCAAAAATTATTATTTTTAGTATTTGAAATAGTCAACAGTCACATTTTGCAGTTCAGGCTTTGGTGCAATTGGTTCACTTTTCCGACTTTCTGCATCTGATTTTTGCTTCACTTTATACGAAAGAAATTGCATTGCATATTGATCAAGCAAATAAAAACGCTCCGGAATAAATCCGTCGTTTGTATTTTCTCTTTCTAAAACTTTATGCATACCAACTACATAAAGCACAGACTGATGCATGTACAATACTGCACTTCCAAGGAACTATAATACGGCAAATGCTTACATGATTGGTCATACAAAAGCCAACAAATTATTCATTTTACCTTCGCATTTTGATTTCCTCCAAAAAATAAACAAACGCTTCCTTCGTATGCATGTGCTTTGGAGAAAAGCAGCGTTCCATTTTCTAAATATCCATACACATAAAACTCTTTTGGCAGACTGCTGTATTCATTTCGAGATAACAACGCAGGCACAAATATGCCACTGTCCAGTGACACTTTGCCGTCCAACGTTATCAGAGCAAGATCTTCTTCAACTTTCAACGAATTCACATCTCCTTTGATGAAATTTATTTGGCTTATTTCAAAGCGTTCATTCTCTACTATTTCCGCATTCCATCCATATCCTCTTTTCGCGGTGTAAACAATAAATTTTTCTTTATTCTTTTCTTGGCTAAAAAGAAATTAAATATTAATTTTATTTTTTGTTAAAATAAAAAAAAACAAATCCAATGCTCACTTTTCAAAGCATGCCGCTTCAGCTAAAGCAAAACTGCTCGTGGTGTCGTTGGAATTAATTGCCAACAGTATGCCAGTGCAGGCTATTTTTTGCGTGCGTTTGTTGAAGATGCGCACAACGACAGATTGAAGAAGATTTGCATTTTCAACCGCTGATTGGTCTGAATTCAGACTGCCGATTTGGGCATCATCATCAACTCTCGTTGGAAATACTTCTCTCCATTTGTTGCGAATCACCTTGTTTTGGAACTTATCATGAAAAACTGTTAAAAAATACCTGTTAAATAGGCAAATTTGTTCATTTGGCAATGTATTTTTGGTGGATGATGATTTCTCAGCAACATGCAATCCAAACACAAGCGCACTGGATAAAACAGATGCCCTTATCAGTGTACTTCCGTGATACTAAAATGAACTGCTTTAATCCGGATGAATATTTTGAAAATTTGTGAAAAATGCTTTTACCGATATATCGGAAGAAGTTGGCAAAGTGATGCAAGAAGTTTTCAAATTAATATCTGCTTTGAAGTGATGCAATGAATTAGCTGTAGTATTATATCCTGTTGTGAAATAATCAAAGCTTGATTTTGCAATCTCGTACGGTTGCGGCAACAATGCTGCGCTCACTCGGACGCCAAAAAATACCGGCTTCTCCAATGTCACCACGGCAACAAATGGCAATGCAACGGACTCAAAGCTTTTCGCTTGCACTATTTCGACGTTCCTGATTTCTCTTATTATTGCGCCCTGATCATTTTCAGCCGTTTTCATAAATTTATCATAACCGGCAAAAATATAATATTTTGTCCAATCTTCCCAGCTTCCATCTTGGTCGCTAAATTGCAACTTATCAAAAATTAATCAAAACTAACACGAAATAATTGTTACTTTTGAAAACAACCACTTTCCGTCATTACAGTATCTGATTTTGTAGCACCGACTTTTAAAGTGAAAATAGTTCCAACACATTTGATAGTATTTTTATTTTTTTCTACAATAAATACCGTCGGCAGACGGTGCATTTTGTGCAAAGCATCTGCTTGATTGTTAACAAAATCATTGACCGCATCCTGAAAATTTACATTTGCAAAAGTTGCATTCACATTTATATGAACTTACTCCAGTATTCCATATCAATAAAAATATGGTAAAAACCGTAAAAACAGAAATCCCTTTTTCACTCATACGTTTGATCAACTAAATTGTCCAATTGTCTAATTGAACGGACGCATTTATACAATATGCAGACTAAACAATCGACGCAAACATCTGAATTGAACAAAAACATATTTGCTCTTGTCAAGCAGACTGAATTTTTTCATGTTTTTTTATTTAATATTCTCTAAAAAATACACAATGCTCCTGCTTTATTCAAATATGAAAAACGTATCTTTGAAACAGACGTCAGCAATATTAAAGATTATTTTTTAAAATTTAATTTTTGTGTCTATTTCATAATTTTCTGATAAATTTTTAATTTTAACCAAAACATTTTAAAGTAAACATTTGCAATTTTAAAACACTGCCATGTATTCTATTGATATTCATTCATTTTTGAAAATTCTGTTGAAGGAAATCGAGCTGTTGGATGAGTTGAAATTCAACGATTTACTTCAACTACTACAGAATTTCTTCACGAATCAATGGAAATAAAATTCAAATTTAAAACTTCTGTTTAAACTGTGTTGAATATGTTTAAAAATTGTGAATTAAGTTGAAATTAATTGAACGGCTAATTAAGTTTACTGTCGTTTCAGCAGCTTCAAAGTATTGAATTTGATTTTTGCATGTCGGAATTCTGTTTGTCACATTTCAAAATTCAAAATACACTGTTTATTCAAATGAAAATAGCAATAACATTAACATAAAATCTGAAATATAATAAATGACAATATTAAACTCAATGCAAGCAAAACATTTACCACCAAACACACAAATATTGTAGCATCGCAAAGTTTCAAGCAAAAAAAGTGTGCAAAAACTTTTTATACTTGACAAATAACTATTCACTGCACTGCGTGCATTGAACATTTTTATTTATTTATATTTATTATAAATTATCAACATTCATTGTTTTTCATTATGATTTTATAAACCCAAAAAATATTTACTCTGCACTTATTCTGTAATTTAAAATTTAATGGAACGTCACACTGATCGACATCGATGCATAAAAATACTAAAATGAGGTAAAATAGTGTATTCAAATTAAAATTATTTTAAACTTCCGTCGAACGTTTTCTTGCATGCTAATCTATAAAGTTATGTCCTGACAATTAATTTTTACAGTAATAATCATCCAATAAATGGTACAAAAAATAATAATTTCGGGATTTGGTGATCATCACAGACAATAAGTTTAAAAGTGGAATTCAAACACAGCCATGTAAATATTAAATTAACAGTGCGCAACATACAGACTGTTTACAAATGGATCAGACAATTTTGTCTGAATATGTGAATGAAAAATTGCTGATTTTCTTAAACAAAAAAATATGCATCAATATACAGATAAAAAACACAAAATTTTAAAAAATCATAACTGTGACTGATTTTGTTACAAATTCCAAAACAACAACAAGAACCTGAAAATCAATAACAGACAGTATGAATGAGATATTTTTGGGTGTCTGATTATCAGCTAATTTGTCGTCGTCGTATTTGTTTTGTGTTGTTGTTTGCATAGCTGTGTTCCTAGTCAAATAAAGTGTTTTTCTCCACTTTCGAAATAGGTTTCGTGGTTCTTTACGTTCGATAGACCTGACAGAATCCCAGTTACGTCGAACGTAACTGGATACAGTAGAAACTATGGGTTGTCAGTCATTGTAGAACGGCGAGGGTCTAAAGTGGGAAGCGTACAATCGAAAATTTGGAACTAAGTGATTTGAATTTAGTCTACCGCTAGTTAGTTATACAGTCCACTTGAACTTGATTATGATTATCGGGGAAAGATAAATAACGGCATAGAACAGGTTCTGTATTATGAAGAGAAGCTACCGTAACGAGAAAAATGAAATTTAAAAATTTTCAAATGAAGTAACCGCAAAAAAGACAAAAGTTGCATTAATAGATTTTTAAAAATGCGAATCCGTTTCATTTTCCGCCTGGATTATTATTTTCGCCGGTGCACTCCGTCTGAATGTTCATATTTTTGGTACCAACTTCTGCGCTCATGAATTCCATTTTGTTTGGGTTGTTTTTGAATTTGAAATCAACCAACGTTGTCAATCTTCACCAAGATTACTTTGTTTCCTTATGCTGACAGCTGAACCATTTACTGGAATATTTGAATTTTACATAATGAACATTGAATAGATGGGTTTTTTAATTTTTTGCATATATTTTCAATATAAAATTCAAACAAATTGTTGTTAACAATGAAATATAATTTTCTGACTTCCACATTTAATGTAAAGTTATTCTCAGCCAGTTAACATATCGATTACGCGAATCGAAAACTGTTGCTGTCGTTTTCAATTATCAGCAGAAATGAATGAAATAAAAATTTGCATAAAGTGTCAGTTTAGTTTGCATTATAATTGAAATAATTGTAGACTGCTGCATTGCCAGCACTGCGGATCGGCGTTTCAACTGGGAAACATTCATTTTTTGCTTATTTTTATTTCTTGAAAAATGTTTTCTAATTTTTTAGAATAGTGCATTATCAAATAAAGATAAATTTATTTTATTTTATTTTTATTGATCAATGAACCGTATTTTTATTGTTCATTTATTTTCTTTTTATATTATTGATTTTATTTTTAATTATCAATTTTGTTTGCAAAGTTAGCTGCCATGAAATACAGTAACAAAATATTCAATTAAGGCAAAAATGTACTTGATCAGTGATCAGACAAACATGCCTATGTCCATTAATATGATTGAAAATTATTTTCTGTAAGTAAACAAATAATTGTGAAATGTAATTGAATGCAGCAGTGCATGTTATTACTCAGCTTAGCAAGGGCATTATTCTGGATGAAAAACTTCAACCTTTTTCTTACCTTTTCCATTAGTTTTTCAATTGTAGCATAATTAAAGATTAAAATTCAAATTTATTCATCCTCATGGATTTATTTTACAAGCATACATATATGCATTAAAATAATTTCGGAATTACGCACATTAAAATTTTTTTGCATGTATTCATTACAATGAAAAAGATATTGTTTTCTTTAAAAATTGATTCAATAAATAATAATAATAAATTGACCGCTTGACTAAGCGCACAATGTCCATTTGTTATGCAAATTAACATAGTCTGAAAAGAAATTTATCCCCTGTCAGCCTGTTTGCTTGACTGGATTTGGTGACTTGAATTTTACATCCCACACTTGATCGTTATGTTAAATAACAAACATAGACTATTATTCAGTAATGTAAAATATTCAAAATTTCTCTCTTTCATTTGTTTTCATTGTTTTCACTCTGTTCAACATGAAAACTATTCGTTGTAATCATTTTTATAAATTTTAAAATTAATTTCATAATTATTGATTACTAAAGAAAAAAATTCCTTTTTCTATTTACTAAATAACACATTTTATGTTCATTATTTTTCGCTTTAATTTCAAAGTCGAATAATGCCAAAGGTGTACTGTCATGTATGTCTGCCTGTTTCTTATGCAAATCAGCGTCGTCTTTGAATTATCTCTTCAACGGTTGTTTGACTGACTAAAGTAACTGTCAATAATTGCAAATTGCCCATCGTTTCTATCAGCAAGTCATTTAAATTATTATTTGTTTTATTTTAATTTTTCTTTTTCTAAAACCGCACAAATTAGCAAAGACCGTTAAAATTTGTTTCATTTTTTCTAGGTCATTTTTTCATCACTGGTGTCGCCTGAGTGTTTTTTATTTTGGCGCCAACTTTTCCATTTCTGAGTTACTTGTTTTGTCAGGGTTAATTTTGAATTTTCAAATATTTCTGTATGCAGTGAAATTTGTCGCTTTAGTATGACTTTGTATTTTGCTTAATTACCATTATTCAAAGCAATTCTCTTCCTCAGTGTCAGCGCCTTATTATGCATATTTCCAAAATGATTTATAGAGAACAGAACAACAAATACTAAACAATCAAATATGATCTTCTGATTTCAAAATCTCATGCACATTGACTGCAAGTAGCTTTCTGCACAAACAGTACGAAAACAAAATTGTTGTTATCTACAATTATCTGTGGAAAATGAGCAAAATGCACATCGGCAGGTGAGTTCAATTTTGCTGTTTGCCTCGTGAGCTTGCTTTTAAATAATCGCCTACAGCGACTAAACACTGCCACTGTTAATGGAAAGCTGATTAACAAAGTCAGCATGCTTTTTGTTAATTTTATTTTGTTATTATTCACTGAAAATTATTTGACAAATATTAAATACGGAATTTTGACTTTTTGCAAATCACGATTCTCTAATTATGATTTTCCCAACAGGTACAAATTGAACAATTCTGCATTATCAAAATATTCGATCCAATATGAAAAATATATTTGCATAAATAGAATCAGTATAAACAAGAAACGATAAACTTGTTGCGGGCAGTTTATTTAATCAATAAAATCGACAATGGTTACTGAAAGCACAAAATCTAACAGCAACACAGTCAAAATCAAAATCCAAATCATATAATAAATAGAACACCAGTTCAAAAATTCACCTTCTTCTTCTAGGAATGGACACGAATACCGTTTGTGGCAACGCAGCCTGCGGGGCAGGAGAAGGAGCATCTGCCGGAGCAGGAGAAACAGTGCCTGAAACAAGTAAATGACCATATTTCAGAAATCAAATTTCATAATTAACTGAAAACGACATCCAAATTCAACATCAAAGTGCAGCAAACAAAGGTAAATATGCAAATGAAATTTACCTTCTTTTTCAGTCGTAGCAGGTCTCGGTGTTGCTGACGACACACTTGGCAAAGAATCCGGGATCACCTTTGAAGGGACTGGCAAAGATTCAGAAACAGCATCTGAAACAAATCTTCGTAAAATATCCAATAACAGACAAACGATACAAACAACAACCAAATATAATTAGCCATTCCAAGATGAAAGAACAATAACAAGACAACAAAGACCTAAAAAAAAATATGAATTACCATTTCCTGCCTTTGTATCACCAGGAATAGGAAGCTGATCTGATGGTGAATGGTCGCCTCCATCTACTACACAAACGTGACATTATACAATGACGTATTATATAAATGTTATTGCTTTAATTGATTTACCTTTTTTGATCGGCAATCCAGGTACACTTGTATGTGTTGGAGATGAACTACCAGATCCATCTTTCGGTTTGGACGGCATTGGCAATGAATCAGATGGAACATGTTTGCTTCCGTCTTCTGAAAATATTCAATCAGTAAAAAGATTCACACGGTACCTAATGCGGCGAAATACGTTTTGGAATAGGCAATCCTGGTACTGCGTCATGTGAAGGAGAACTTGGTCCTGATGGGGTTGCTTTTCCAGGAATTGGAAGCTGATCTGATGGTGAATGGTCGCCTCCATCTACTACACAAACTCGACATTATACAATGACGTATTATATAAATGTTATTGCTTTAATTGATTTACCTTTTTTGATCGGCAATCCAGGTACACTTGTATGTGTTGGAGATGAACTACCAGATCCATCTTTCGGTTTGGACGGCATTGGCAATGCATCAGATGGAACATGTTTGCTTCCGTCTTCTGAAAATATTCAATCAGTAAAAAGATTCACACGGTACCTAATGCGGCGAAATACGTTTTGGAATAGGCAATCCTGGTACTGCGTCATGTGAAGGAGAACTTGGTCCTGATGGGGTTGCTTTTCCAGGAATTGGAAGCTGATCTGATGGTGTTTTGTCACCTCTATCTCCTAGATAATCAGCGAAGCATAAATTCCCGCATTTTGTGACCTTCTTGATCTATGTGTTTTACCTTTTTTGCTTTGCAATCCAGGCTGGGTCGGTTGTCTGGGTGATGTACTGTCAATTCCAGGTTTTGGTTTTGACGGGATTTGCAATGCTTTGGATTCATCCTGATTGCTTCCGTCTTCTAAAAATTATAGTTTGCTATGCATTGATTTGAGTGTCATATGTTGTTCTATACTTTTTTTGGAAGCTCCTTGTGGTGGTTCTTTTGTTGATGGAGGTTGTGGTTTTGTTGTTGCTTTCTTTCCTGGTTTTGGAGTTTGATGTGCTGATGACTGGTCACCATTTTCTTCTGTTTTCATTTATGAAAAATGCATATATATCTGTAAATTTAATTGTTTATGTTTTATGAGTTCTGTTACTTTTCTTGGTTTGCAGTTTTAGTGTGCTTTGATGTGTTTTAGGTGGAATATATAGCATGGTTATGGTTTTGGACGGTTTCGGTGTTGTGGGAGTTGGTTCTTGTTTTTCTTCACCTTCTGCAAGTAATTTTTTAAATGTTGAACTCAATCTGAGATGCCATACTTTTTTGATTCGGCAATCTTGGACTTGGCGTATGTTGAGTGGTGTTCTTTTTCAGTGGTAGTGATTTTTTCGGAATTAAGATGTGAACTGCTGGTGGTAGATCCGTTTTTTGGTCTATGCAATTGTGAAGCGATTACATTTTATGTTGTTTTATTGTTGCTTTGTTTACATTGATTTACCTTTGTTTATTTGTACTTTTATTGTACTTTTGTATGATGGAGATGAGACGTCTGCCACAGTGCCGTTTTTCAGTTGAACTTTCAATTCGTGGGATTTGTCATCTCTTGCTTTATGAGGTGGTTGTTGCTTGCCATGTTTTTCTGAAGTGTGTGGTTTTAATAGAGTGATGAATGGTGATTTTAAATTGCAGTGTATGATTTTACCTTTGCGTCTGGTTTCTTCTGGATTGGAATTTATATTTTCGGATGTCGTATTATATGTGTTCTGTTTTATTTTTGTTGTGAAAGTACTTATTTTTATGGAATCCTTATTTTTCGTATTGAAATTATTTGTTTCTGATTTTTCTTTTTCACTTTGCTCTTTCTTTTGTAGAATTCGTGTTATTGTTGTTATCATTTCTTCTGTAAATATTGAATATCCACCTTCTGCTTTTTCAAATGCTTTGGATTTGAAGTTTTGTGTCTGATACATTCCCAGCAGGTAAGACGTTTTGTTCATTATTGTTGTTATCGCGCTTCCTGAGTACTGAAATTGTTTGTTAATGCAGAGTTAGTTTTATACTTATGTTACTTACCATTAAATTCGCCTTTTGTCTTGGCCAATGTATTTTTTCGGTTGCTTGAAATGCTTTATGTCCCGTTAATTTTTTTGTCGTGTAGTCAAATTGAACCATAAAAAATTTTGGCAGATACTTCAAATGTAGGTTTGCTATTGTTACTGCTGTTGTTTTGTCGTCTAATTTTATTGGTGCTTTCAGATGAATTATAACTACTTCAGTACTTGTTGCATCGCTTTGTTGCTCCTTTATTTTCGTTATGGATTGAATTTCATAATGTGTTGACGTTTTGAAATCGTTGTTTTTTCCAAGAAAAATCCAGTATGTTTTCAAGCCCTCTGGTTCATTTTCTATTTTCCTTAAATGAATAAATTTTCCTGTCACTTTGATTTTGGCATAATATTCTACTTTCTAATTAAATATTTTTATTAGTGTAGAATTTTAATTTTCTACCCTGTTTAATATGTTTTGTATTTCCGTTTTAAAATTTATGTAATTATTTGTCTATTTATTTAGTATTTTTGTAATTTATTTTATTGTTTTTTTTTAGTCCCTTTTATATATGCTATTATAACTTTTGATGATATATTAATAATTATCTTTTATAATTGGTAGACTTATTAATCCTAGCATTTTGTGTTAATTTTGCAATTAATGTAATCATTATCTGAGTGAAATTCATTCTTACTTTTTAAAGCAGCTTCCTTCTGTAATAACAGTACGTGAAGTATGGGAGACTTTTTTTAGTTCTTCTGATGTGATAATGGTTCCTAGGCAGACTGTCTTCATTTGACTTTTATCTACAATGTAGACAACGGATGAATACGTGTCTTCATAACTGGGTTGGTATTGAACAGCTTCTTTTTCACGTCTGGTAATGATTTTCCTTTCTTCTTTTGTAACTAGATATTTTCCATAAAAGTTGGCATAATTTCTTATGAATTCATTAATAGCTGTAACGCTGCTCGATGGAAACTGGCAAAACCGTTCAACTTCTTTATGGTTTGTCTCAACTATTTTTACTGTTCTGTGTATTCCTTTTAAAATGGCTTGCTTTTTATGAAAAGTGATCATCACTGAACCATAGAACTAAACAGGTTTGGTTCAATTGTTTTTCTGAAAAATTACTGCATTATTATTTCATTCTCTTACCTGTAGCCCATCAGAATTTCTGAGCACACACGAATCTCTGTTGGTGAAATAACTTGAGATCACTTTTAACTTCCCTGTCGCTAAATCAAAGCCGATAATGTAGTTTTCATATTGCTCAAAAGCAAACGTTTCTTGAGGTGATAAATATACTGCATTCACATTTGATCCCAATAAAATGACATTTTTTAAAATGACAATTGCAGAATTTATCAAATATACGTTATTTGGTAACAACTTTCCAAGGTGATGTACATGTTCTATTTCAAAGCCTTTTACAGTGGAATTGAGGTGTTCTCCATTATTGTAATCTTCAGCTGTGTATACACTCACTTTTTTCCACTGTTCATTCATCCTTGAAACAAATTTGATATTTGTATAAGTTAAATAAAATGATAATTACAAAAGCTTTTCAGTTTTCACATCTGCTGAATTTACATATTTAAAGTTTTTATTGATGCATGAAAAATTTATTGAATATATATATATATATATATATATATATATATTCATTTTGGTTATATTGCAATATGTAAATGCAGTTAGTATTAATTAATGATTTTAAAATTTTAAACCAATATTATTTACTCTAAATAAGAAAAAAGGGAAAATGATGTTTAAAATAAGTAATGATACAAATAACTTACTCAGAAAAGCAAGTGCTTTCTGTTATTATTGCATTTGATTTTGATAGCTGCAGGCCACTGGTTTGCTTGAGCATAATAATAGTTCCGGTGCACATTGTTTGTTTGGTTAGCTTATCTACGAAGACAACAGCAGTGGATAAAATGAAACTTGCTTTGCTTTTATCTTCGACGGTTTTTGCATAAATAGTTTCCCATTCCTTTTCTCTTTGTTCACCTCTTGAGTACCAATACAAGGATGAAATAATGCTTTTAGTGAAAACGCAAAATTTGTATTTTGTTTCCAGCTGAGCAACATCATTGTAATACCCTCTGTAAATGCCGATCAAATGCAGCTCGTTTCTCTGAGTAGTAAATAACGCAGATCCGGCATACTAAATAAATTGAATGATCAAATTGTTTATGAATAAATATTTCGACGTTATTATTGTTGTTTTTACCAAAACGTGTCGTGAAGATTTCATAAAGCAGCTATCTCGTGAAATTCTGCTGTAAACTGATCCTTTCAGTTGCTTACTGTTTTGATCATATCCAATCAAAATGTTTTCAGAAGAGGAAGTTTGCTTTATATTATCTGGAAAGTTGGCAAAATTCATTTCTGTTCCTGCGTAGATTGGCTTGGTTAATGTTATGACAGCTATATTAGATTCTGAGCTTGCTTTCTCAGGCTCTTTAAGCACTTCAATTTTTTTAATGTAATGTTGCGTTTCACTGTGTACAGTTTCATTATAATAAACTGAGGGTACTGCATAAAACTGCTCAACATTCATCAAAGCTCCAGTGATTTTGCTAAAATAAGTAAATAAATCATAAAATGCCTTGCACATTGACATTGAATTTTTTAATTTTGTTAATTTTAATTGAAGTATTTATTAAGTTATGTGTTTTAATGTAGATAATGTGATAACTTACTCTTTAAGACAGCTGCTTTCAGTGACAATCGTATCACTCTGTTCTACAGAATGAAATCCTTCATCAAAAGCCATCATAGTTCCTGTGCAGCGTACTTGTTCAGTCATTTTGTCGACGAGGAAAACATTTGCTGTCGCAGCTTTATTTAATGCTGAAAGCTTGAGAGCCTTTCTCCGTTTTGTTTCCATTACCCATTTAGAAAAAAACTTTGAAACATCTACTTGCTGTTTTGGTATTGATTTTTCCAATAAATTTTCAATATAGTCTAATACTTCTTGAGAGAAGAAATACAAATATTCAAAGAGATAATCATCTTCGATCTTTTTCTCAATTATCGTTTTGTGTAAACCATACAGTGTTATTTGATAAGGACCATATAATAAAATTGCACTTCCTACATACTGAAATGAATCTTATTAGAATTGTTAATGTTACATTTTATATATCTTTCTTACGTCTATATTTTTTGAAACGCCATGAGACAAGTAATTTTTATAATACACTGAGCTGAGACCAATTTGCGTTAAAGAACGCGTTGTTCTGTCTCGAGTTACTGTGTAGTAGTTATGATTTCTAATTGCAGTTGCTGATTCTGAAGCTATTTGAGCGGCAGATATTTTATCACTTAAAGGCAATGGACTAGAAAACTTAATTATAGCAACACCGTATGAAGTGATGAGTTGTACAGATTCGATTTCAACTTTAACCCCTGCAGAGTCCAGGGTACTGAAATCTGAAGATTTGCTACCAGCATATGCAAATATGCTATCATGAGGCACAGCTGTATTCCTTCTAAGAAAAATTATTTTAGACATGGTATTTAGTCATGCAAACATAAGTTTAAAACTTTAGCAGTCACTTATAATATTATTAATTTTCTTACGCAGTAAGAATAACTCACCTTATAAAGCAGCCAATTTCAGAGATTGCAAAACTTGCAAAGCCAGTAAAATCTTTTGAACTCTTTACAATAGTACCTGTGCACATGACGTTGTTTGTATATTTGTCAAAAAAATAGACAGTAGCTGATGAAACTGTTATTTCAGGCACATCTTCAGTAGATTCGTTTTTGGTATCTTCCTGTTCATCATTCTTGGAATCATTGTTCATCATTTTTGGATCATTATTATCTGTATTTTCAGAATCTGCCTCTTTGTCAGAATCTGCTTTAGAATCAATTTCTTCTTCAGAGTTTGTTTTATCATCATTATCACCATTTATGTGAATCCAGTTTTCTTTGGAAGATTGACCAGAAATATGCAAATAAGCTGATTTAGCATCTGGTATTCTAAATAATGACGTCTCATAATCGCCTCTGACAGATGATGGGTCTGGTAGCTTAGACATAAATACGCCAAACTGGTAAGCTTTGCCACTCAAAAAACACATAAGAGGCGCTCCTAACATCTATAAAACAAGTAATTATGCTTCTGTTTTTCAGTTTAATAAAAAAAGATACCTCAACATCTTTCACTTTGTCTCTTTTTCCACATATTGTTTCTTCAGGCTTCCATAAAGTTGGAAAAGAATTTAGTTTGCAAGCTTTACTACTTATTATAAACACTTTTTCTTCATCAATTAAATATGTGCTTCTTGAGTAGCCGGTTACATAACATTTCGCATGCGACAACAGCTTTGCATTTTTAGGCGCTAAGCATATAGGCACATGCTTTTTTCCAAATACTACTGGCTGCTTTAATTTAGCAAAAGCTATTCCAGTTTGCTGTCCGTTTTTACTAGCATGTATGTAAATAGATGCAAATTCCGCTTCCAAGCCATCTGTTCTATGGCGTCGATAATATGTAGTTCCAAGATAAGCGCGAAAATGATTAACAGAGTCAAATGATCCACGAGTTTTTCTAAAAATTATTACGTTTATTGCAGCCATTTGTTTGAATACTTGAAATGCATTGTTTCTTTAAGTAAAACGCTTTGCAATAAAATTATTTAATAGCTAACATATACAGTTTTAAATAAAGTTAGTTCCTCGATTAAGCATAATTTAGCTATGAATATTTTTGATTGAAACACCTGTAATTAGTTTTACATATACAATAACAGTATAATGTTTACAAGTCTTACAAGAAATCAAAAATAGCTGCTTAGTTTAAAAACTGTCTTGTTTTTTTTTATAAATTATAATATGCGCTTCATCAATCTAGCTAAGAAAAAGTGCATTTTTACCCTCTGAAACAGCTTCCAGCTGTGATAATTATATCAGATGAATTTGCATGATTTTTGGAGAAGTCTGCAGCTATTAAACTGCCTAAGCATTTAAAGGTATGAGTCTTTGGTGTAGCAATTAAAACATTCCACGGATAGACAAGAATTCCATGAGTATTTTCTGCATATGAGAGTACATTGTGGCCAAATTGCTTAGTATCACCACAATATCCCTGTTCAGCCTAAAAATTCTTTGAATTTTAATTGATAATTTTATTGAATGAATTGTAATTTTGCTACCTTTGATAATGGCTGTAAGGCTTGGAAAAGCAATAGAGATATAACAGTAAAAGGCAACATGCCTTTGTAAATTCTGCATAGCATATTCTGGTTAGCGCTTTTTATATAGAATTCACTTTGTGTGCAACGAAATTTGCTATTCATTAAATAAATAAAAAAATGCATTTACGTTTATTTTTTTTTTCAAAATTTGCAGAATTACTTGTGTGAATCTAAAACAGTTGTATTTGACGTCTAGAACTTTATCTGTTGTCGAAGCTGTTCAAATTTTCAGCGATACGTCATGTAAACATTGTGAACAATGAATTTGTCCCGTTTGAGAAGTTTGTCTTATTTTGAGCTGGCCATTCATGTTTTTTGTAATAAAAAGAAAAACATCTGTTAATAATATTGATATTTTAATAATGCTTACAGACGATGTTTTAGATGTCATAAAAAAATTATATTCAGATCGTTTCACAGATAATCTACCTGATTAAACAGCAATACTGTTGTGAAACATTTTACTGACCGGTATATTTTATATTACATTATTATTCTGATAAACGTTTTACTTTTGAAAACTGCAGTCTATCATGTAAAGTAATTGCTAAAATCTTCACGTATTGCTGTTTGCTTTTGTTTCCGCATCATTTCAAAATCATTGAATGCATTCATCTAATGGCAATGGTATAAAATTTTTGTAATATTGCTTCATAAAAGCAACATTAAAAATATGAATTCATATGAAATATGAACGATAAAACAATTTATAACTTCATCATTCATTTATTTAGTTATAAAAATTATATTTCATAAAGTATTTCTGTTATGTAAATTTTAATCGTAATTCATGTAAAAGTATTGCATTACACAAGTACGAGTGCTCATATCAAAATAAGTAACCCAATACTGTACCTGTCGTGATATGTTTCCAACGCAGTTTGCTGCTTTTACTTTCATAAACTGTTGTTAAAATTAGAGAATTTAACTATCATCAATTGTATCAACAAACAGTTTTCAAAGTTTTCAGCTTTGCCTCTGGGATTTTATAAAAAATGGATATTTCATTAATTTCTTTAAAATTTGTTACGAACAAACTGAGCAGAACTGATTCTGATCTAAGCTAAAATCTAACAAAATATAAATTACCAATGTTGTTTGGCAAATTTTAAATTGAAATATCTATGTCGTTTAACTGAAATTATATTTTTTGTTTTTGCAATGTTGCATATGCAACTAGTTTTTTTAATATTTGCAATAATACATTTTCTTTCAGCTTTGAAAATTCATTTTTTATTAAAGCATGATATTTTTGCAAAATATTAAATAGCCATATTGAAACAAGCCGTCGTTTCTGCACACTTGTATTAGATATAAAATTTAATTCATAAAAAGAACGGTGCAAAGCTTTTGCTAATAACTTAATTATACAGTCCATATTCTTTATATTTATGTCATTGTACGGATATTTTTTGTGTGATTTTAAAATTTAGCTATCATTTGCATTTTTATAATATTGTTTCTGCTGCAAACAATGTTCACTCAGTAAAAGTGTCGTCGCCGTGTGCTAATAGGACGTCTGCTAATGCATTACTGCTAATATGCATTACTTTAATCAAAAAATTCCCTTTTCAATTTTCTGAATAATTTGGATTCAAAAGCACTGCTCTGACTGTTCAATTCTGTAATGCTGTTCAGTTACATTTGATTTTACTTAATACTTTTATTTTACAATTGGCTTCTGTTAATCAGTATCTTAATCTGTCCTTTTCAACAGATTCACACACACACACAAACACACACACGCAAGCATAAAGATGAAGAAATATAATTTTTACTCTTTTTTTATATTCCTTATTTTAGTTATCCAAAAAATTAGCATATAAATTTACAAAAAATAGCATGAACATGTCTTTTTTTTTGTTAGTTTCATGTTATTTTTATTGGCCTGTGTAAAATTGAACAGAAATAAATATCAGTAAAATAAAAAGAAATTTTTATTTTCACATTATTAATTACGTGTAAATACAAAATTATTATCATATTCTTTGTATCATGAAGTACATGAAGATTTTACCTAAAAGTTTTCAAACTTTCTCTATTGTAAAGTATTTTAATTTTTTATCGACGTGTTTTTTACATATTTTTTCTTTGATTCTCAAAAATAAAAGGCAAAATGAATGAATGAATTAATTAATTAATAGTTTATATCAGTTATCATGAGTTTTAATGCAGTTTGTTTATAGCTAATATATTTATAGAATTTTAAAACACCTTTTTAGATTAAAAGTGAAGTCAGCGTTAATTTTTCAACATTCCAAGATAAAATTGTTTGATAATTTATTTGAAGAAATAAATGTACTGAACGCTGTTGTTTTCGAAATAAAAGCTACAATAAATCAAACATATTTTATCAAAGAGAAAACCATGCTTCTCTTTTATTTATGAAAATGTAAACATTTTTTACTTGCGCTCATCTTTTTTTTGCATGAAATTTTTCTTTCATGCTTGTTGAAAAAAAAATTATTAAAACAAGCAACAACACATGTACTAAGCAATTTGTAAACAACACTTCCAAAGTGTATATTTTATGCTTTTCATTCGCGTTGCGTGAAAAATATTGCATTGCTGTGAACGTGTGCTGCATGGAACAACTGCTTTTGATATTTAGCAGCTTAGAAAATATACATTTATTAAAATTTACTTCCTTTGTTAAATGGCATCTTACACAAATTGAATTGCACACATTAATCTGTAAATAAACAAATACTATCCATCATCATTATTATTATTATTCGTACAAACTGTTTGTACACTCGGTTGTTTGCTAATTCATCACATTAAAAATTTATCCGTAATTTACTGAATGTGATAAAAAAATTTTCACGTGAAGTACATTCATATTTTGAAATTTTTTCATTTATTGTCACAATATTGTCAATTTTTCAATTCATACAATAATACATAAAATTTGTATAGCATACAAGCAGGCATCAGTAATTTTCATTTCATCCATTCTGTACTTGTAAATTTGATTGATCACGCTTGGCACAACACTCTTTCTACCAGTAGCAATTTTTTTTTTAATTTTATTAAAATTAATGGAAGTAATATTTCAACTTTGCATAATATTGCATGTGAAAGCAATTCTTGTATGGCATTGTTTTGCATTTCAATGTTATTTCATTTTTCCATTAACAAATTCCTTTTTTTTTATTGCATAAAATTTAAGTTGTAAAAATATTTGTATTTAATCATTTTTTGCAAAAATTGTATAATTCTTTTTTTCTTTATTTGTTACCACCAAAAAATGGCACTTTTTATCGCTTTAAACAAATGCACAGCTTAATAGTTGATTATTTTGTATTTGTATTTGTAAGTGTGATAATTTAAAAAAAAAAATTAAAAAGTTTAATCCGTTTATAATTTTTGCAATTTAAGCTGTTTTTTTGCTATTTGTTACAAAATTTTTCATCACTTTCCTTAACTTTATTCTACAACAAAGCATGCTACTTTGAAGATATAATAAGCATAGTTGTTGTTTATTAAATTTGTTGTTATTGAAAAGGCTACTACACTTTTGCTCAAATAATAATAATGTAGTGTTGAAACTGCTGTTCGAGTATGTTTGCACATGTAGTACATGTATGTAAAGAGATTTGAAGCGTAGTCGAAAGCAGGCTTGGAAACCATTGAAGCGAATAATAAAAAGCATAAGATAAAGCTTTCATCTTGAATGTATTTGAAAGATAATAGCGCTGATATCGCGTGAAAATATTCGAAAGAAAGCGTCAAATTTGGCGGCTGCCGTCGGCTAATCAAGCTACTTTGTTCACCGTTCAGTGACAAAAAGCTGAAAGATCACGTATCACGAAATTCAAGCTTTCATGACAAGATAGCTTAGTAAAGTGATTGATTGAAGCAATTCCCATCAGCTGTCAGTTACAAGCCGGCTGCTTTTCCAGCTTGTTGCAGATGCGTAATGTGATACCTGCTCATGACCGGTCACTTTGATAGTCTGACACAGGTACTCAGTTGTTCACATACACGTTGTTGCATCAAGTCATGTGAATAATTTCTGCGTGAAACATTAGCACTTGGAGTCGAGGGGGAAAAAAAATACGGCGCCTGGCGTCAACTAGTGTAGAAACAGTTGCTCTTAAATGAAGATACTTGACGTCTCATTATTCTGTTTAGAATAGTTCAACCTTATTATTACATCTGTTAGAGATTTTATAGCTAAATTACAACATTGTATCTTACAATATTTCAATGTTGAAAAAAACCAATATATATATATATATATATATATATGTTTATATGTATGATTATTATCATGAATTTCTAATTTTCAAAAGCAAAAGGGCTCGGCGCCAGTGTGTCGCTTCATATTGACAGAAGTTGTCATTAGATGAATTTATAAAGCAACTAACGATGATGGGATGAAAAAAATTATTAATGAACCGTGCTGTTCAACTTTAAAGTTTATCGATGGGCCTTTTGCTGATATGATCATGTTTTTGCAGTACGTTAAAATGCTGCAAACATTTATCAAACGCAACAGAAGTTCACTAAAAAAGAAAAAGAAAAAAAAAATTGTTAATGTGCACCACTTCTTCATACGGTAGGATGAATTGAAGGTAAACAAATTTTCTTTTTCATCCTCACCATTATCATTGTCAACTATCAGTTATGAAGATTACTTTTACTTTTCAAAAAAAATATTGTATAAAAGATATTCCTAAAAAATCAAATAATAATTTGTAATAAACAAAACAAAATTGTCGTTAATAACATTTAATAGATGATATTTTTTTGCACGACTTTTATTATTTCTCTTGTATACAAGAAAGAGGATGGAATTTTGTTTTCATATTGAATAATAAATTTACACTTGCAATGGTGTAAAATAAAATTAATTTCAATAGCTTTGCAAGTGTACTATTGTTATTTGCTTTCCCATAATTTCATTGCACGGTCAACAATTTTACATAAATAATGCGACGTGCAACATTATGTGATTGTCTGTTTACCAAATGGTAATAAAAAATGATATATTTGTTTTTCACTTAGTCTTGAAATTGAAATTTAATTTCAAAAAATATTTAAAAAATTTGTAATATAGTATTACTATTAATTTGTATAAAAAGATATACTTTTCTAGATTTTTAGACAGGAAAACTGACTGCTATTTACTTTAAAATTGATGCATTCAGTCTGATCAGTGAAAAGAGAACAAATATTATTATTGTGAACACCTTTTACATTAAGCTGAACTGCTTTTCGATTAAATGGATTTCAATAAAATTGAATACTGACTGTTGTCCTCGACAGAGAAAGATCATCGACCAGCTGTTCAAAAAAAAAATAAAGAAAAAGGTTGTGAACCAAAAAAAAATTTTCAATTGCTGCTATTCAACAACAGCAACAACCATAACATATTTGAAAAAAAGTACAGCAACTTTCAAGGGAAAATTGACAAGAATAATGCAGTTAATAACATGAAATTAAATCTGCTTGACGAATAATAGCTTCAACTATTTAATGATTTCACTTCACTTTACGTCTTAATTAGATTACCAGCAGTGTTTAGCATTCAATTTTGTACTGTTTCACAAACAACAAAGTGATCGCATCATTTTTGTTTTTTCATTAAAAATTAGCATATCTTGTTGTTGTTGTTTTTATTTGTCTATATTTATTACAACTGATCTCATTTTTTAATTGCAACAGTTGCATTTACAAGAAAAATTGATTTCACTATGCCAAGCAAAAATGGAAAATTTTTCTATTTAATAATTTCTTTCTGTTCAATTTTTGTTCAAACCAATCAATAAATTACATCAAGCTGATAAATAAATGCAAAGCAGTTTGAATCCCAAACTGGCGAAAAATGAGCTACTATTAATTCTTCAAACTCCCATTTCCACAAATTTCACTTAATTAGTTGAAACAGCTTTAATACAAATGCAAAAAGAAAAAATTACTATTCCATTAACACTTGAATAATAAATTTATAAGCAGAATTAATATAATTTTATCATTAAATGAAAACAACGTTTATGAATATACTTTTCGCGACAAAACTACTTTCTTCATAAAACTTTTTCAAGCTACCGTAAAACGTTCCTCTCTCTGATGGTTCTGACAACTGTTCAGCTGAATACATCAGTCACATTTTTACAGATAAACCGAGACATAAAATATTTTACTTCAACTGCGAAAAAAGTTTTTCGTGAGGCTAGAAATACTGTAGATGTTATCTATCTGCTCAACTATGCGACTCAAACTTTATTGATAAATTAGCTTTAACAAACTATCATTTTACATATTTTAAAATATACACTACAACTGATACAATATAATATTTCAAATTGTATATTAAATTTGCGAATAGATTCTTCATTCAACAACAGAGCATAATGATCTTAAAACGGTTGTTTATTTTCCATTTCACCCAATATTTTGCTTATTAATCTGTCACATATCTGAAGTAAGCAGCTTATTTATGCATGCTGTATTTATTCACAACTTTATTAATCATAAGAAAGCTTACAATATATTGTTTTGCGTAGTGTTCAACTAATTTGGTCTAGAAGTAGCATTTTTCCATTTAAAAAGCAATTTTGATACTGCAAATAATTGTTTGCAACTGTTTGGAGAATAAAAGTTCAAAAGAAGCAATCACCATTAACTTTGCATAATGCATAATGTATTTTTTACAGTTTTTTACTTTTTTATTAAAAGTATCTATAATTGTTTTTTGAAATTAATATTGCATAACTTTCGATCATATACGTATAAGCAGTAGAATGTTGTGTACAACTGATTTGTAGCAAACTACAGAAGTGTGGTTAAAGATATATTATTGTTTTGTCCAAATATAATGCAAGTTATAATACAAATTATTGCAAATTGTTACAACAATTTTGATGATTTGACCTGTAAGTTGTTTGCACTGCTGTTCTCAGATTTGATTGCTTGATTAGCCCCATATCAGGTATTGGAAAACGGTACGCTAATCACTCATTTTAAACAACCGACAAAATTTTCTTTTTGTCGTTTTATTGAATTAACTTTTTATTGTCTGTTCTTTTCACCAATCCATCTATCTATGCAAAAATGAAAGTGTATGAATTAATTTGTGATGTCAAAAAATTTAGCACTACTAAATCAATTAAATTATAGTGAAATTCATATTATAATAATTGTATAATATCCGCCTTAGGCGAAATCATAGACTGTTGTTTAAATACAATTCTGTAGATGAAAGAAAAAACGTACAATTGTTGTTATGTATATTGGTTTATAAATTACATTTTTAATATTCATAACAAAACAACACGGCATGCATTTTGTTTGATCAAATTTATCATCTTCGTCATTGCAGACATTGCAAGTTAAAAATTTTTCAAAGCTTCTCCATAATATTGGACAACATTCGAACGAAGAACAGTTCATTGTTAAAAATGCTATACTAGCAAATATTCGTTTTCTTTTTTCAGTTATATATATATTTTTTTTATTCTAACATTACGCAGCTGTGATAAATTGAATGCTTAACAATGGCAACAACACATGACAATAGCAATTCCAGAAATTGCCTGTCAAAGTGGCATTTCACTTGCAAAATTTGTGATTGGCTTTCCGTATAGAAAAGAACAAGCAATACACTGAAAAGTATCAAATACATCACAAAGTTGGTTGACGTTAAAATTTTAACAAATGAAGCAGTCACTGTGAAATTGCTTTTCATTTGAATGTAAATTTTTCGATGAAAATATTCACTGATTGTAACATGAACTTTTCATGCAGCAAAACAATTCAAATTGCAATTTTATTTAAATTCCTTTTCTAATTTACATTACAAAATCGTTTATTATAAATTGAATTTTTTTTACAATGAAAAATTATCACGTTAAAATACCAACAAAGCAATTGTAAAAAGTTACAAGTACTGCATGGATATAATATCATCATATTAAAAGTTAAATTGTTATGAAAATTTAAAGAAAATAAATAACCTAAATTTCTAAAATAATTACTAAAACAAAAAAATTTTGGTCATTGACAAAGTTGTGCTGCATTTTGATAATGCAACGTGAAATTTGCAATTGACTTGCCATAACATAAATATTTGAATAATTTAATTAAAAATGCATGAAAAGGAAATTATTAAAATGCTACAAAGTATTGCACGTTGTTTTGACATTGAACGCAAATTTTGATCAATTTTTACAGGGATGATTTGTAAGGTTTTTCAACTTTTGCTTGACTATAAAAGAATAAGTTGCGCATTTTTCCAAACGAGCAGAAAGCAATGAAAAACATTTCCATATGAACAAATGCGCTTGCATCTTCTTTTCTTAATCGTTGCTCTTTATCAGTTTGGCAGATTACGGCTCGATCTGAACAAATTAGCTGTCAGCTGCAAGCCTGCAACTCTGCTCCATTCGACACTCCAATACTTTGCAGGTGCGTCTGGAAAACTTGGCAATATTCGAGAAAAATGCCTTGAAAAACATTAATAACTTATATATATATATATATATATATATAAATACATACATACGTATGTACATATAGTGCATTCTCTATTTGAAACAAACTGACTGAATACGTCAGGGCTACTCAGAGTGATGCAATTGCAAAAACAAGAAAAAACATGCTTTGGGCAGAGTAATGAATTACATTTTCAAAAATTATTTTACTTTTTATTTTGAAAATGCAAAATAACTAACTGGTAAACATAGCTGGCATTTTTAAGCGTCATAAATTATCACATTTAATATTATAAAATAAATTGTTTGTTTTCTTTTGCTAAATAAATATATACATTGTATATATTTCAGCTTCTTTTTTTAAAATTTGATATATATAAAATACAAAATGAGTATCAATGCTTTATTGTTTTTCAAATGAAAGTTTTCATGGATAACGAATATTATACAACAATTATCAAATAATTTCATCGCTATTATAGCATTGAACAAAGTAATTATGGAATAATTTAAGATTAACATTTCCAACAAATTTTGGTAATTCTAAAATCTGTCAGTATAAAAAAATAAAAGTTCTCTCATAATTTTTTATATCTCAATGATATTAATTTTATTCACTATTCAAATATCAACGCTGAAAAAATGCTGTTGTAAATCTGTAATTTACACAATAATAATTATTATTCAATGTATATTTTTAGATATATATATTTTTGTAAATCAACATACACAGAGTTGATTTCAACAATTAAGAAATGATCAAAGTGCCTGTTCAAAAATATTAAAATTTGCATTATACTGTTTTCTGTGTAAAAATATCATAAATTATTGCATAATTTGATTTTCAAATTTGAATGGACTTGTTGAAATAATTTTTGACAATATTTTTTAATAATTTTTTTTGATTAAGCTTTTATAGAACAAATAAATAATTTTATAATTTATTTTCATTTTTTAAATTTTCAATTGTTGGAATAGCAAAACGGAAAAAAAAAGAAAAAAGAACAGCCGAAAAAGTTGACGTGTCAATAGCAGAAACGTCTTTTTGATACTTTAGTGTGTCCAGTTTTAAGCTGATTTACAAAAGCACTAGATGATCAACGACGGCATGTAGTGAGTAGGCTTTGTTAAATATTTGAACAATCGTTCATTTCAACTTTGAGGAAGACACTGATTTCAAAGTAGTCCGCTTACTATGAAGAAGCAAGCTAAGAATTTCTAAGCTGAAAAGTCAATTTACATCGTTCCAACATTTACAGATCCTCTCTCTCTTTCTCTCTCTCTGGTCAGTGGATACTTTTTCCATCGTTTTTGCCAACATAAACACTTTTGCTGGACATTTGTTTTGTTTGTTATAAGCAGTTGTTTATTTAATGATCATTAAGAAGTACTTTAATTTTTTTTTTATAATTTTATTTACATATCTATAGGAAATACCATCATCATTGCTCTTGAACTAAGACTAAGCAGTGTGACAAATCAGAAGAATTCATGACCGGTCTAATTAATACACTAACTGACTGACTGACTGAGAGCAATCTGTAGTAGCGCATCTCAGTTGCTGATTTGACCGCATTTTCGCTCAGATATTTCTTCATTGACGTAATCAGATGCTTCCTTGTTTGACATGAAAACGGATGCTTGCCTATGGATTGCACGAAATTCAAATTTTGTAAAAGTTTGCAAATCAAAAATCTATTGACCTCGAATTCAATGATTCAGACTTTTTCCACCTGTCCATTCATCCATGTTGAACAAGAAGCCGGCAGTTGTGAATTTTGTTTGAACGCTTCATGATTCATTGGAAACGTCAAAAGCTGACCATGATAAAAGGTTGAAGATGAATATCAAATTACACCGGTTTCTGCCATGAGCAATGAAAATAATCGAATTTGAAATTAACAAGAAAACAACGCAAGTTAGAATGAATGCTTTTCACACATCAAAAAATCGCATTAATCTCTACAACCGATTTCCAAAGACAATACGGCTATCTTGAAATTTCTACATTTATTGAACATCAATAACTATTTGTAAATGTTTTCTACTCTCATGTTCATATTGTAATGCTTTTGTATTTTTGCTATTCTATACAACAAACAGTTTGCATTATATTATTGCAAACTTTTCAATATTGCAGAGTTTTATTGAAAAAGAAAAATTGTACTTTTCAATTTTGACACAATATTTATAACTTTTATAAATTATCAATTAAAATTAATAATACACGCACAAAATAATTTTAAATTAATTCAAAATGTGTATTCTTTTACATTTTACGCTTTACATTCTTACACATAAAAAGCCAACAAAGCTATATATATATATGTGTGTGTTTTTTAATTTCTTTTTCAAATTTATTTCACTTTTTTTACATTACTAACTAAAAATTATACACTGCTAAAAGTGTGGTTGAATAAATTTGAGACACATTTCAAATTGAAAGAAACTTAATATAATCAAATGAAAGTAAAATTGAAGTGTAAGTGCATATCATTCAGTTTAGCTATAATAATTTTGCCACTTGAAAAGCTTGACGAGTTTTCAAAGTGAAATAATTGTTCCAACAATTAAGTGCATAAATTTAATACTTTGACTTTATAACATTTCAAAAACAAATTTCAATGCCAATTGCTAAAAAATGCAGTTGTGTTATTTAAAAGAAATCAATTTGGTTTAAAATGCTAAAAAACATTGCCCTCGATTTTAAAACTTTTATTATTAGCAAGTCACTGTTTTTGTTTCAGTATGATCCATTTGTTGCACGATCATCCTGGACAGATGTGATTTGAACATTTTGGAACTTGTCCTGAAGCTTCAATGAATGCAAAGCACTGTTGCAAAGCAAAAATGATAAATGAATAAAAAGCCTTGTCAAACTTTGCCAGACTTCATCTGTAGGTAACAGTTGAAAACAATGAGCATGAGGTAGTAATTTTTTTTCTTATTCTTTTTTTTAATGAAAAGTGAAGATAAAGCAAGTAGGATGTTTAAAAAATTTTGTTTTGTTGCAACAATTACAATTGCCATTTATTACAGATGATGGATTTAGCTTTTTCATATTGTTGATGCAGTGTGATTGAACAGTTCGTTTTCAATATTGAACAAATTTACACTAGCTGCAAAAAATGAGACGAAAAATCATCCTTGCAACAAAATGAGTAATCCTGGCAAAGTACATATCTAGCAATGACGTCATTGTTGCCACACCAAAGCAGGTTGACATTCTTGTCACCTTGTCAGCATAAGATTAGGCCATGTCACATTTGATTCAGAATAGCGGAACCCACTTTTGTTGGCTTGAATTATAAAAAAGAAAAAACATTCACTCTTGTAAATGATTCGACGCACCCATGCCAACACCCAACTTACACGAATGGAATAACTTTCATTCTAACAGTCATTTTGGTTGAATCATTTTGTGCTTTTCGATTTTTTTTAAACTCATTGTACAAAATTTTTATAGATATTATTTTTCTTTGAAAGCAAAGAAAAAAAAACAACTTCCTATGTAACATTTCACATTTGAATTTATTTGAAACTCCAAGCAGAACTTTTTGTGTTCAGCAACATCACAAGTTACACAATTACAATATTAGTTTTGTATGTATGTTGTTTACAAGAATTGTTCATTGATAAAACTATGATGTAATATTTACTTATTTATAGTATAATGGATTTATTGCTTTTCCAAAAACCGATCATTGACCATTTAAGCTGTTGAAACAATATTCAAAACATGTTTTGACCAAAATAACCGTAACCCATCAACCACTGCTTGGACAACTTTTACACTCACTGATCATGACATTATATTTAGTATAATGGTGATTAAACTTGAAAAGCTGTGAACACATGGCATTAAATAAAAATTACCATCAATTTCTTGCATCTCATAAATGTGGCATTTTATGAAGATTTTAATTTCACCGAAAACGAGCAGATGTAATAAAAATTTACACTGCTATTGAAAACTTTTAATTCAAATGAGACAAATTCGACAAGGCAAAAATCTCTCTCTCTCCCTCACTCTCTCTTCTTTTTGAATGCAACAAATTTTCAAAATAGCATAAAATGTTGTTCAAATTACAAACGACAAAAAAAAAGAAATAAGTTAGGTGCACGTATACACATTAACAAAGAACGTTATCACTGAAAGACAATATTGATAGCAAGTTTATCTTTGCGCCGTATTCCGTAGCCAAATTTCAAACATAACAACGTAAACTGATCAGATTACCAGGGGACTTGGTTATCTGAATGTGTTCTTGACAACAATACGTTCACGACCTCATCCCTCATTGGAGAAAGTCCCAAAGCGTTTCTGTTCATTGGCGACGAGTGGATACATCCCGTTCATGACCACTGGGAATTTGGTCCAACTGATGAGATTTTCATAATTACCAACCTATATCCATTTCTCACCCAAATAGAACGATCAATTTTCATGTTAAATTAGACTATTTTTTCTCTGCTTTTCTTATCTTTTAATTTCAGATTACATTTTAAAAATTGAAGAAAAAGAAACTGACAAATAAGACAAAATTGTCATAAAAGCAAGCGATAGCAATAAGAAAAGTAGCCTTGTCAGCAGCTTAAACGAATAAAAAATCATCTTATCAAAGCTTGCAAAATGGGTTCATCGATGACAACCTCATTTTATAAATTTGATCAAAAGCGGAAGAAAATTTTGTCAAGCTTTTTTTTCAAACAACTCTTCAAAGTGCCATCTGACATGTGGATCTGCTTTGAAAAGAGAATAGTTGAAATAGATGCAATTTTTTTCATGAGTTCGTGACAAATTTCACTCTTATTCAAAAATTACAACCCTGGTAATCAAAAAAAAAACTGATTAATTGTTTTCCGCAAGTGAAAAATGTTCTTTTTCTTGGAATTTTTATTCATTTCACAAATATTCATTTGAAAATGAAAATAAGCTTGCAATAAAACAACAAGTAAATAGGAATAAAAAAAACACTGGCACTGAGGTGCTAGAAACTTAACTTCATTTCAATTGCAAACAAATAATTATGACATCTTAGTGCTTGTCGATTTTGACATCCTGCCAATCAGGTTCCAAGAAGAAAAATGAATGAGTAGGTAATTTTTATTAATTATAATAGCGTATGCGGATGTTTGCATGTTTTTTGAGGTGAAATAAAATGGTGAAATGGAAAAGAGAAAAGGTTACTGGCTGACAATTGGGGACGATGTGAATTTTTGATGAAGGCAGAGAAGAGAAAAAAATCACGCTAACAGCTCATTAAATTCCAGCTTTGGACAGCTGAGTTGATTTCACTGACGGCTTATCCATCACGACAACTTAAATGAGGATGAAAAATGTTCAACGCAAGACAACTGTCCGGGCAAACCGTTGATTGTTTTCTGACTACATAATGCTAATTTTTGATAAAACTGATAAACAGGAATTCAAACTGATTTGTTTGCTTGCACAGCATGCAGCTGTGATAGAAAAGTAATGTGCGTTCAGCTTGCATAGATCTGATGATAAAAGCGTAACCATCGAAATTGCTATCAGATAGTGAATCGAATGGCAAATTCATTGAACAAAAACTAATGACAAACAATAATGCAAACTCTTGCTTGGAAAATAGAAAAAATTATTTAAATTGCTTTTTTCATTTCATTCACCTGGTAGATAAACATTTCTCATGCATTTTGTTGCAACTGCGTTTACATGTCAGCGTTGTGAACACGCCACCTGAAGAAGTTATTAATGAAAATTTAAAGCATTACTTTGACAATTGTGATAAATGATGAACAACAAAATTCTGAAAGCTATTTCTCAAATCAAATGCATACAATTAATTCAAAGTTGAAATGCTGAAAGCACTCTTTTTTTTTTTAATTCAGATGTTTCTAACAAGTCATCAATTTTTTTTTTGATTGTTCACTCATAAAACACAGCTGACTTTTTGAAATTAATTAGCCTCATATTATAATATTATAAGTCTTGGAGGAACTAGAATTTGGTAATTTATTTGCATATTGCAAATGTGATAAATTGCTTATTTATAATTAGAAATTAAATAAATACATAGCAATATGTAAATCAGTTATTGAGCTGATATGAAATGTTCAATAAGCATTATTTTATTTGCATAATCCATCTACAATGTTTCAAACGATGAAAACAATAACCACTTCATATGCAATTTCTTTATTTGCACACGTACATGCAAGTTGACAGTTTTGAAAATGATTTTTTTCTTTCAGTTTAACAGATTTAACATGATAATAAAATTTGCATGATAAAAATAAATAAAAGCATTTATTTCTCGTTAGAAACAGTTGCATTATTGAAATTTTCCATTTGATCACATATATCAACAGTGCTTGAGCTGTATGATTCATTCAAATTTATTTGACTGTTTTGTCATGAAAAACTTAATGCAGTATGATAAATACAAGTAAATTTTGGCCAGCCTTATAATATTAATAAGCAGCATGTTCAATTATTAAAAGTTGTTTCAAATTAAATTCAATGTATAAAAGTAGTGTGTGTGTGTGTGTGTGTGTGTGTGTGTGTGTGTGTGTGTGTGTGTGTGTGTGTGTGTGTGTGTACTTGTGTCGAATATGCTCATAGTTAATATAATATAGTTCTGTTTGGAATGTTGTTTTCGATATTGAAACAGAAATATGTTAAAAAAGATATTCAGTTGTTGAAATGTGATAAGCTGGACGTCAGATAGGGGCTTAAAGTTTGATTAAAGGTAGGCGATCAGCAACGCCTCATTCATTCAATTGGCGTGAACAAGTGTCAAACACCGGCGTGAAATTTGCATTCCGGCTGTTCACGTCACAATATCTGAAATCACTGATGGACGGAAACAGAAAGCTCAGAGCTTTTGGAACATTAGAAAAGTTCACAATGGACATTTGCGCGCGTTTCGTTTTCTCTATTGAATATGGTGTTTGCGCTTTCTTCACATTTGAAACATATTCAACTGCATTGAATCAGGCGCGCGTCATTTTCAGCTTCAGCTTGACCGGCCAGCTGGTGCCGTCGCTCATTTTGCCTTTTAGCGGCTCCTTGCGCGGGCGTTAGCATTAAAACAACGTCGTATATCCTCCTCCTCCTTTGCTCAGCATAATTGTCAACATGCATCTGGTCGGATCGATGCCACGCAAGCACTTTACGGCCAACAGGAAGAAAGAGTCGTCGGCTTGGTGGACTTTTTATCTGATCCATCTCCGATGCGCTCCATTATAGCGAACGTCGATAGCTCATAATGACATGACATTATCATTGTTTCGGGCCGGTTATTAGCCGTGTAAAAGTGCATTACACTCTTGTGCAACAAAGTATTAACTGACAATTATTGATTTGCCAGTCAGTTGTTGGACGACGGATTTGTGCCATTCTTGCGGTCGCTGAGCAGGATCCAATATCTAAAGCAAGCATTAAAACTTCTACACTTTTCCCATTTTATACAGTATTTAGCCGTGTGAACAGACCAGACGGACGAGGTCGCCAGTTTATCGGTGTCATCAATCCCGCACCAGTTTGGGCAGCTAATGTATGTAATACAAGCTTGAATCAATAGGAGTCTATTGAAGAAATTCAACTAAGCGTCAGTTATTAGCTTCAGTTAGCGTGCCTAAGTGCTGGCTGACGTCGGTGAACAACAACGACAAGAAGCAGATAATCAGCTTTCTAAGCAAAACGCTTTTCCGGCTAAATATGTCGATAACGGCCAAAATTGAAACGACGTGATTTCTGAAACCACGTTCCAGTGCACATTATTGGAGACTCGCCGGCGGCGCTCGGCTCATCCCGTGGGCAAACGGCGCCGACGACCAAATATTTGCAAAGTCAAGTACCAAACTGGGCACTGACAACTCTGCTCGTCGGTCGGCTGTTCTTCAATGAAAAAGCAAACGCAAAAACCGACCGCTTGTGATAGTAGTTAGTAGATGAGCGACGCTCTTCAACTACCCAGAAAGCTTTAATTACACTTTCAAATGGATCTTTCAAGTGTACCAAAGCGAAGCCAAACCTCCATGCAACGCATCTGATCTTCTTCATAACATTTACTCTGCATTTAGCAATACCATTGACAATTGAATTAACAAACAAACCAACTAAATACACGAACAATGCATATAAGCAAACAAGTTCTATTCATTCATTTATTTTTTAATATACAAGTAATGAAACAATAAATGAACAGTTTCAATTTGAACAGTAAATTGATTGTCATATCATTAGTTCACATGTCAATGAGTGAGTGATGTGTATACAAAAAATAAAAATGAAATAAAATCTGCCAACTAACCGAGAAAGATTTGTAATAGAAAAATTTAAATAACGTGCAATAATTAAAATAATGAATACAATTTTACATGAGCAACAAACATGTTGTGCTTTGAAAAATTTTTAAAGAAAATCATTAAAAGCATTGCTTCTTCTTCTTCTTTTTTATTCTCATTTTTCCCATTCATTCAAACAGTGAAAGCAATTTCCCAGCTTCAACCGACAACAGCGTGCGCAATTTCCTGAGAAAACTGGTGCAGAAAGCTGGTACCAGTATTTATTAAGCGGCTCGTTTGAAAAGCACCACGGTGACGACTGATCACAATTGTTGAACAGAATTACTTAATCCGGCCACTGGTCGATTTTCATTTCATTTTTAAGCTTGTTGGAACCGGTAAATCGCCTGATTTCCGGCCAGCGTTCAAGCCATTAGGCAATTGTACAAACGTTGAACATGAAGCATAAGCCTCTGAAGCATCATCAGAGGTCGCGTGATTTCACTTTCAGAAAATTCATCTTCAAGCAACTTGGAAAATAAGTTTCAAGAAGGATCATTCTGTGATGATAGTTGAACGGCGAACTGGTTTCGACATGGATATTGCTAGTTTCAAGAGGTCTGAATTGTGAACGCTAAGAACCTGAATCAACCGGCCTTATTATTATTATTATTATCATCATCATTGCACATTATTTGCAAACAATGATTAAAGCAGGTCAATACGAAAAGCGTGCATTGTGATTCAGCCGATTGCTACTTTTTCAAGCTAAAAACGATGAAACAATTTTTGCAATTGACATTTTATTTAAAAGCAAAAAAATAATAATAGAACATAATTCACTGACGTTCAATTTCAACTGTCATCAAGCTAATGGTGATCTACTTGCGCGCCAGGCGCACTGATTTGGAACATTCTTGTCCAGAGTAATGGATCGCCACATTTCACAATTGGGCGCAGCTTTGGCTTTATTATCATAAAGCGCCGAAAGCAACGCTGACCCTGAAATTTGACGACACTGAAAAATGCTGCTAGCAATGCTTGTCAATTTGTCATTTTAAGCAGATGACTCAAATTGAACGGCTACTCACGTCCAGTTCTTTTGTTCACATTTTGTTGTTGTGCTATGCTATTGGCTATAATTTTTCAATCAACTTGAAATATGCCACTATGCTTAATCATAATCCATAATTTTGGCATTTAAGCATTCTTGCAACTATATATATATATATATATATATATATATATATAAAGAATAAAATTAAAAATAATTCCAAATCTGATAGAAATTTACCTTTTTGCCCTGGAGCAAACACACACACACACACATGTATCTATGTATGTATGCTTGTATCTAAAGCAGTATGCAATTACTAAAAATGACCATTGAACAAGCCTTTTAATCAATTCACTAAGACGCTTTTGATTAAGCCTTCAAGGAAGAAAACTGCAAAACAAATGACGTTCAATGCTAAACCGTTTTACAATTTATATTCATACATGCACCATTCGTCAATTTGCTTGTCTAAGCTAATTTAGCATGTAAGCTGATATAAATGAGCAACATATTTCAAGAAGATTATGAATTTTTGCTCAATTAATTTCCAACAAAAGTTGTTCAGCTAATTCTGTTCAAATGATTGTTTTAATTAGAATCACAAAAATTGACAATACTAAAAGCAAACTTGAACGTAAAAAATTATTGCAATTATTTTCAACACAGTATTATTACTTTTGTTGATTTGATAAGTTGTGTGTGTGCAGTGTGTCGTTTTTTCTTTTGAACCTTGAATTCGTTGTCTTTCATGCGGCAAAATGTCAAATTGAAGAAAGATAAAAGTTTATTTGTGGAAATATTACTGAATGAACTTTTGTTGCAGCAAATATGTTGTGGTCACGCGCCAATTAGAAATGAATAATCAAAATTACCCGGTTTTGAAATGTCACTTTGTCAAACTAAGAATTATACGTTCTTTCTCAATTAAAATTCCAATTTCTGTAATCCACATGCACATACATCCTCAAGCGACCAGACAGATCCTTGTAACTAAGCAAGCAGTTTTCATTTTTCCCACCAAGCAATTCAATACATATATTATAAACATAGCAACACCAACAGCACCAACAGTAGCAGCAGCAGCAGCAATGATGAAAAAAAACAATGACACTTTGCTTGTGTTTGTTTTGTTTTGCTTAAATGGTTGGTTTTGTTATGAATATATTTAAATTTTTGAATACAGTTAGCGGTTGGTTGTGTACAGGAGAATTGTGCAATTTTGAAAAGCCGGTCTTGTTCCATTGGCAGGTTCAACTGACCAAAGCAGGCCAAGAAGAAAAAGCGGCTAATGCAGTGCACTATAGATGTCAGTCAGTTCGCGGTCGAAACGCTTGAAGAAGATTAAGGGACGCCGCCAGGTCGTTGTTCAAACAGTGCCGCGGCTGAAAACATACAACGTCGACGTCAAACATCGCCGGCCGTCGTTTTGTTTGCGCTGCTATTGAAACCGCCAACCGGCTACAAAAGCGCCGGCCAGCTAATACTGGACAAGCATTTCTTTTGCTTATATATTCTTTCGCCGCAATCTTTACTCCTCTTTCAGAGGGCGAAAAAAGAAGAACAATATAAAGAGGAAAGCAGGCACCTAAAACGCACGAGCAGGGCAAGGTCTTGTACAAAGCAAACTAATAATAATAATAATAATAATAATAAATAATAATAATAATAATAAATAGCATTTATGACAATAACGGTATTATGAAAAGCTGCAACTTTTCTTTGTCCAAAGCATTCTCCTCGACATCGGTATAGAATTGTTGTATGTGAGCGAAGCAAATAAAAAAATAGGGGAAAAAAGAACAACACCGACCAATTGCTTGGATTTGGCACAGTCGGCAAAGTATAGGAGTGTTTAAAAAAAAAATTTTTCAGAAAGGAAAAGAAATGGAAACACTGGAAATCAAAAAAGACAACAGGCTCGCCGTTGCTTCTGCGATAGTATCCATTGGCACGGGATTCTCCTACTAGAGATGATGAGCACAGTTCGGCCAGGTGCTGCTCTGCTTCGGGCATTATTTGTATACATCAACGACAAAAATGCAGCTAACCACAATGACTACAACGGAAAATCAGGACCATTTCAATTCCAATTCAGTCACCATTTTCACGTTGCTGCCGTTGTACGACAACCTTCTACTTTTATACGAGTACCATCACTGAAAAATACCAAGCCAGTGTGATAGAAAAAAGCCTTTTTATTTGAAATTCAAAAAGTACTTGACAGATGTGGGTGGAACGGTGGCAGCAGCAACAATATCAGCCGGCGATAGTGATCCAAAACAGGGCATGTTGGCTGTCATTCGATTGTCTACAATTGCAATAACAGTTGCATTCATTGTGAACTAGAAGTTTACAAACATTTACAGTATACGCTGTTGTTCAGAAGTGAATAAACACGAGACTGATTCAAAGAGTGCAGAAAAAAATTAGCAAAGAAAAAATAGTAAAAGCAAAAAATTGAAATGAAACACTAAAAGCCTTGAAGACATGCATGACATGTGCACCATCGGCCTATAAAATAGTGCGTGCTTGATCGACACCGGCCGTTTTGGCCTGTCACATCTTGTCCGACCACTACGGGTCGTGAATTCGTTCTTCTGATTAATGGGATAGTTAAAACGGTTGCCTCTTGAGCGTGCAAACATCTGGTTATAGTTCGAGTGTCAAACTGGGGATGATATAATTAAAAAGAGCTAATCAATCATAATCGCTTGCAAATGTTCGCGTCGCTCTTTTTCTGAACAAACAGTTTGTAAAACATTGAATTTCCCTGTTCATACAGTCCAAATCGATTAGACCAATTTATAATATGCAATACAGATGTAATTCTAGTTTGTAACACAAGTAAAAATATACAGGAATCAATGATACACAGAAAAAAAAGTAATCCGCGAATACAAATAAAAAATATATACAAAGCAATTGTGAATGTTTACCTGCTACAGCAACGTTAGTCAAACCGCTTGGAATGGCCAAATTGAGGAAACTATGCGCATGTGGATTAGGCAGCGATGGAGGAGGTGGTGGTACAACACAGCGACCAAATAATTCTGGTCTTAGAGCTGGTGACGAATAAGGGTATCCCATCAGGCTGGGCACTAAAGAGCTTGGCAAGCGCTGTTGATACAAACTGGCAGCAGCTAGCTGTTGCCAGTGATTAAAAGCAGCCAAGTTTGCTGAATGCTGCTGCTGCTGTTGTTGTTGTTGTTGTTGTTGTTGTTGTTGCTGCTGCTGCTGTTGTTGTTGTTGCTGTTGTTGGACAGTTTCCAATTCGCCTACTGTCTGTGGCCTGGGGGGCACCGGTGATACGGCATTCACCGTATCTTCAACAATTGACCAGATTTTTGACTTTTTTGCTGTAGGCTTTTGCTCAGCCGGTGATGAAGTTTGCTGCCGTTTAGACGAATCAGCACCTTTTTCATTTCCATCCTGTGACTCCCAGAGTGTCTGTCGATCATCATCTGGCTTGTCACTTTCGCCTGTGGGGGTTCTTTCTTCTGATTCTAAGAGGTCGTCTAAAGGATCCTCTTCTATTGATGCAGAACCATTCACCCTGCCGGTAGAAGGCTGCTCTTCGTCCTCTTCGGATCTGTTTCTCGGAGACCATGTCATTTTGTTTTCTTTTTTCAGACGCCGGCGAGCGTTAGCAAACCACGTAGACACCTATAATAAGTGCATACGTCTAGTAAAACAGCGGAAAAAAGCTCCTCGACAAGCGGCCACTTCTTGACACTCATTTTAACGCCTTTTGACAAACACAACGCGCGTAAACGTCAATGAACATACCTGCGTCAGAGTCATTTTCGTGATGATTGCTAACATAATTTTTTCACCCTTGGTAGGATATGGATTTTTTCGATGTTCATATAGCCAGGATTTCAGCGCAGCTGTAGTCTCACGGGTCGCATTTTTTCTTCGAGCTGCGTTCAAATCCAAAGGATTAGCAAACCTGAAAATACTGGAAAACGTTACTTAATAATAAAAACAAACCCATAAATTCAACAACAGCATCACCTGTCTGCCGCGTATTGATAGGATGCGGTTAGCGCCGGGTCTAGATAATAAGCAGGCAATGTTTGCGCTGATGACTGTAAAACCGGTGACACTCCTTCAGCGGCTACTTTCAAATCCATTGCTGCTGCGGCCGCTGTTGGACTGACGTTCGGATAAAAGCCTAATGTAAAACCGTGCGGAAACGTTCCAGGGGTCCGAAATTGATCCAACGTAGAGCCGGCAGTGGTCAGCATCTGTGAGGGCAAACCATAGCTGGCAGCCAACAGACGAAGAGTGTCGGCTGACATTTCGGCTCCATTTAATGATAACGTACCAGAGTTGATGAATGAATGCTGAGTCGGGATCTGCGTCGCATCGGGTCGGCTAGAGGGTGATGATTTAGCATTCGATGAAGATGCTGATGTTGAAGAAGAAGAAGACAGAAAAAGCTAAAAAGCAAAACCAATTGCTAACTTCTTAACTGTTTGTCTGTAAACCAATTTTGCATCACCTGCGGATTCATCCCGTACGGTAGAGCCTGTCCAAAGGACATTGTTACAACAGAGAAAGCAAAAAGTAAGAAACGGCTGCGCGCGCGTGACTCTAGATTGACTTGTCTTGGTGAAGAGTAATTTCTAGCAAAGGATGCGAGCAGTTCGCCATACCACAGGGATCGCTTTGTCACTTAACTGCGGACGTCACGAAAGCTGTCAAATCGTATTACAAACGTTCGCCGATCCTCATCCATTCATTGGCTAATAGCTTGTTTGACATCTCACGATTGCGCGTAAACTGGAAGCTCGACGTTTCACGTGACTTCTGCTTCTAGACCACGCCTACCGGGCCAATTACGCGTTAGTGCCAACCAATCAGCTTGCGCAGGTGAGAATGAAATGAACAATGATTGGTCAACGTGTAGCCAGCGGCCGACCCGCCCCAGTGGATGATTTACCGCTTCGACCCGGCCAGCGCCCAGGGCCGATAGCGCTGATTCATCCGCGCCAACGTAGAGTCGCCGTCTCATTGGCGCCGTGAGTCCATCTCACCGCTGACCCCTGACGGACACGCTGTCAAGTCAACAATACTCTATAAGTCTTGGCTGATTGCGCAAAAGGCGCAGTTGGACCTTTGATCGACGATCGTGTTGACGCTTGGTCGAGCACGATGTTGCTGATCATGACAGGTTGATGGTTCGCTTGGTCGACTCGTTTCCACATCGGGCAATCGATACCATGCCGCCGCATTGTATTTATATTTTCGGCGGCCGTATGTCACGCGTCCAAGAGCCATCAATCACCGGACGCCGTATTAACACCGTCCGTGCATGTGAATTGTTTTGTTACCTGCGTTCAATTGACTACGACCATATGTCCAGCGCTTCGTTTCATCTCAGTGCCATAGACCGACTAAATATTTGTATCCACTGTTCACGGTCGCCAGCGCTTATCCGCCCCTAAGCCCCTGTCTGACATGACCGCGGTGCTTTTTTGCGCGGCTATAACAAAAAGTTGAAAACAAAAACGGATTTTGCCGTTGGCTGATTTTGCTTGCAAAATCACAAGCTGTTCGTTTCAGGTCGATAGTTTTGAAAACTTTCACTCCATTCTTTGGGCATTTGTTTAATTTGCAGTCGATCGAAGCTAACATGAAACTGAAATGAAAATTAAGAGAGAAAAAAATAGTCTGACAAGCTGATAGCAATTTGATGAAATAAATGCCCAAAAATTGACCCAAGCACAGCTCAACTGGACATTATAATAAAAGAATGGAAAAGCAAAAAAATTAGTTTTTTTTTCGAAACTTATTATTTGTTATGAAAGAAATTTATAACTCAATCTATTTATTTAGTAAATAAATAACTTTTTAAATATCATTCGTCATATTAGTGTCAACCAGCATGCTGATAAAAAATAAAAACTTTCCAGGAAGTGTTTTCTTTTTTATGTCATTGATAAGAGAGACTCTGGTCAGACACGCATTATGGAGAGATAACAATAAGTTTGCGTGTAGGTAAAATTTATTCTTTTTCAACGAGCTATTTGAGCATTTTAATTAAAAATTGGATTTGTAATTTCAAACGAACTTCTAATGGATCATTGTGAATCATAATCATAATAGAAATAATTTTTACGCTTTATCATTCAGGTGACATTCAGAATATGTTTTACAAGTACGATTGACATAATCAAAAGTAATAATGTTTGCTTATTTCCCTTTTTAGAAGTTCATTTGAAAAATAAATCGCACTGTTATAATGCAGTTACTTGTTAACAGCAAATAATTGATAGTATATTTATTCATTTTGTTAATTGTTAGCTGAAACAATTTTATCATGTTTCAGTTATCAGATAAATTTCATTTTCATATAGAGTTTACAATATATATATATATATATATATTTATTTATTTATTTATTTTTTATTTTTATTTTTATCGAAAGTTTTTCTTGGCTTCTTATCAAGTTGACTGATAGGTGTTGAGGCGAGAAATAGCGCTGCTTCAGTGTGGCCAAGCTTTTGGCCAGCTGGCCGAATAGTTTCCGGTCAGATCATGTTGCCTGAACTGGTCAGGCGCGAAAGCAGATAAGCCTGCATTCGGTGTAAACTTCGATTTTTCTATTGAAGCTTTTTAGAGGTTACATGCCATTTAAGTACGAGTGTACATTTCCTGTAAAAGCTGAAAGTGAGCCAAACGAAAGGAAGCGTCAATTTTATCCTTTCACGTTTGCGCTCTGCTGCGTTTGCTAAATTGTATATTGAGAAATGGCGCCGACGCGAAGAGACACATCTCACGCGCTAACGCGGTCACACAAGAAGAATAAAACTAAAGCTGAATATGGACAAGCTCGGAAAAGCCTCTGGGAAATCAGATGCTAGCCAGCTTTTTGCACTCTCTGTTTGTTTTCATCAGTCCGTTATAGGCTGTATAGTGATGGCTAGATAACTTGAAAAGCATCCAGTAGAGAGTGTTTGCGTCAAATTATAATACAGTATACTTAAAATAACAATGCATTCTGTTTGAAAACAGCTTTGTTCATTCAGCTGGGCTACTCTTGAAAATTTATCGCATCGATTCTATGCCGCTTTTAATCGTCTTCTTTAACTGCTATTACACTCTCTACAAGGAGCATACATTTTTGAACTTGAACAACGAATTAACATGGAACAAATGCTATGTATTTTATTAAGTTTTACAATTAAAAAACTGTTCATTTTTATTCATCATGAATGCAATTTGTTGCAAATTATTTGTGTCAACATATAAGTTCCATTTATTTATTTATTTATTTATTTAACTAAAGCAGAAAAACTATCATACAGCAGAGTGAGTTAAATAAAAAAATTAATTTTTAATTTCAATTTAAATTAGGAATAAGGAATTTAATGTTGTTGATGTTGTATACATTTGTTATTTAATGCATATTTTGAAGATGTTTAAAAAATAATTTATCACTATTCAGTGGGAAAGTACTGTTCTATATTTATCCTTGAGTTTTGGCGATTGGTGTCAAAAGAGTAGATAAGAATGCCTATTGTCAAAATGGAGATTTGAAATGAAAAGAAATGATTCATCTCTTTAAACTACAAGTGCTGGCGATTTTTGAAAAGAGCAACAGATTAGAGTGGATTTTGAAGCGTCAGTAGTTTGTCGGCTTGAAAACAACCGATATGGAATGTCAAATTTGAACCTGACGTTCAAAGCGGACCTCTTCTTGCACTTCGTTAGACAAGTCCAACCGCCTAGATCACAACTGAGCTGATTTTATTCCTCGATTGCAATTTTTGTTCCTTTCTCGTTGAGATGGTATCCGCGATATTTTTCTAAGGGAAAGCTCAGCGTTGTTGTTGCATGTCAGAATCAATCTTGACGGAAATCATAGCGTTCCATCGCAAAATGCCTGGCGGACAATATAAGCTTTCATATAATGACAGCATTATGATGAGATGGATTTTGCACCGATTTAGCGTCGAAAGATGCTCAACTGGAAAAGAAAAGTCTCCTATGTAACAATATAAAATCCATCTATTACTCACAGATCTAGCCTCACATGTGGCCTGTCATTTTTTCTGAAATCAGTTCAAAGAAAGAAGCTTTTCAATTGCTGCTATAGTCAAGGTGTTCACGCACAAACTAGCTAGCAGACTCATTCATTACATTTTTTTATTCGAAAGTTGCGTTTAACACATCTTGCTAGCTTTTCGTTTATTCAAAGAAAAAAGAAAAAATTTACTTTTTAATACTGTAAATAAACTTCCACATGATTAATTTTGAAAAGTAAAAGAATTCATTTCTACGCATTTGGCATTCTACGGCACAGAGCTCCAAAGCAACGATATATTGTTGAGCTGCTGCAAATTTTACAATTTTTTTCAAAACACATCTGATAGTAGTGAAATTAAAATTTTCCGGAAACTCTTATTGTAAACGATAATTTATTTCATGAATATACATACAAAACAATCTTTACCACTCTTAGCATTCAGAATTATAAATAATAGTTCTTTGTCTGTCTCAATGATATTTCAGAATGTTTTGCAAGAATTTGAAAGATTGCACTGCATTGTATAAACATTGTTTTCAGATTGAATAATTTTATTGAAATTCATAAACAAGATAAACTGAATTTCAAAAATAAATCAAAACAAGCTCTGAATGAAAGCTTTTTGTATGATGATTTTTGATTTTGTATTTTTGATAAAAATTTTTGCATTGCTGTGATTGGAAAATGAGAACGCTTAGGCGCACATGCAGGAGTGACTGACGAGGCCCCGTTTGAAAAGTGGGGTTTGTTCTTGTTGGCATCCCAACTTTGCGACTTTACAGCTTGTCGTACATGCATGTCGCTGAGAAATTTCTATAGTCGGCCCCGTAGTTGAGACATTCCGGAAAACCAGAGTCGTGATGACATGCAGAAAAGTAATGCTGAGAAAAAAAAACAAGTTTTTCAGCTTGTTTTTGCAATGAATTGAATGATTTAACTTTTGAAAGCGCAGAGGGCGACGTTAGCCAACGTCTGCTCAGCCAATTTTTTTAGATAACCATCTCGTTTCAATCACAATGTTGCTGCCACATCAACACATTTTCATTGTTCAGCAATCAGTGTTAGCTGTTAAAAAAGGCAGAAAAACACAAGCAACAATTATTTCAAAAATTTATTGCATAGATTACCTTTTTCTTAATTTTAACATTAAACTATTTTGAATTTTAATTTTCTTGCAAGCCCATTCAATAAAAGCACTACACGGAAATCTATTTTTCTGCTTTAAACTGTTTAAATAATAAATTTGTTATTTTTCAGTAATAAAAAGTATCAAGTTAAATTTTTGCTTCGTAATTTCACATTGCTTCATTCAATTGACTTTAAAAGAAAAGGGGTTTTAAAAATTAATCACATTATCAAATCACTTTGTTTTTGATTAATCGAGATGCTTTTTATTAATGCATTTCATTGTTACAAATGTAGTTAGTTCGCTTTGGCTAGTGTTGATAAATTTTCAAGAATCGAACTTGCTTGTGAGCTTTGTGAAACTAGATTTTCATGTATCTCTCAAAATTTGAACCACGAGGCATCCAGATGTCGCGAGGTCTGTTTTGTCATATGGCAGCTTCTTGTCAGCGCCAAGGATAAATTATCAATATGTAAACTGTTAATCAACATTTAATGACGCCAAGCATCGAGCACAACTGCATCCGCTTCAACTGTCAAGCTTTGAATTTGTTGCTTGAAAAATGTAACAAACACTTTTGTCCTGCAAGGAATTGTTTTTCTGCTCGTTTTTAGTTGTTCAACATTAGAAGAATGAAAATTTCATCATTTTTATAAATAACTTACTTTTTATTCAGAAAAAAGAATTGATAACCTTTAAATTCAGGAAATGATCTAGAAATTTACGCTCAGCATTGCAAATGCACAGTATGTTAACTATGTATAAACGGTAAGCATTAGCTTTAAAATGGAAATGACAACTATGAAAAACCAGTGAACGTTCAAAATTTCTAATTGCTATATTTTTGTTTATTGCATTTCTTTAGCCTTTCGAATCTTTTCAACATGTTGTTCAACGGTAGTTTATCTTATCAAGCTTACTACCGTTTCAATAATGTCCAAACGTTATGTTTATTATCTTTGTGAAATTATAACAACTTTTAGTATGTCACCCCAAGACGCACCCATAAGCAGTAAAATAAAAAAACATGGACAACTGCTTCTGAAAACCTGAGGGCATTGTAGAAAATGTAAACAGAATTGCATACAAAAAAAACGGACAACCAAGTTAACAAATATTGTGATGTTTCTAAAATTAAGATTGTAAAATCACTTCGAAGTCCAAACGATGGTTTGCTTGACATGTTTACCAGTGTAACAACGACTGTTAACAATAAGCTTGGAAGCAAAAGGTTGTGCATGAAGAACATTCGATAAGCTCATTTATAAACATGCTAATCAATACACTTGATAATGATCTTTCGTAGAGATGTTTCAATTTAGTTATAGTGTCATTTTATAATACTTTGAACAATCTGCTATCATTCGAAAGTAGAAAAAATAATGATTTACTACAAAGCAAAATGCGTAAAAGTGGAAGGAAGTTCTTAACTTTTTCTATTTTGTATGAAAACAATACAGGAAATTTTTTGTACGTTTAAATGAATTATATGACCAAGAAGCATTGAAAAATTGATATAACCGAAGACATATTTGACCTTACGTCAAATTTTTCAAGGAATTTTACTATTTGTAAAGTTAAAATTTGACATAAAATGTGAAAACCTTCCCATCCGTGAAAGTAATTAATCATGTGAATTTTGTACAGTGTTAAGTAAAGTTTGAAAATGTTTTTTACTTTATTTATTATGTTGTTGTCCTATATTAGAATGTCGCATTGCTTTGACACTGGATGAATTATTTTTATCGCTACGACGACCCATCTGTTTTATGAACAATCAATTGGTAGTATAAAACATTTAACAGAATGATGATCTTTGTATATTATTTGTGTGATATTTGCCCGCCAATCGGATAATGACAACAATACTGGTGTATCAAGTTAAAAGAAGTTGTCAAGCATTTGTGAGCATAATAAGTTAAAGCTTGATGAAAAGTAGCAGCCTCTGTTCTTTGGAAAAGCCGTCTACAAGAAGCTTTTGTACAATGCTGTCGTGGGAATGTCAATTGTGAAACAGTGATCCGTTTGTACAGATCATTGGATAGGCGGCTAGTATCAAAGAATCGACCCCGACGCTGACCCGACCCCAAAGTGGATTAGTGTAAGCGACACCAGCGGCTAGTCTCTGATCAACGTTTGCTTCACCGAGCAGACGACCTCAACGATTAGTGTTCCACACTGTGTGACCGGCGCTAATAACCTTTCAAATCAAACAGTCTTTGTGGCTGCCGCCAAATGATACTGTAGGCTTGGACATGTCAACATATTAAAGGCTGTGTTGTTGTTCATGCTTTGACAACCGTTACTGCAACGGTTAAAAGGTGAACTAACATCATCAACTACAACTCTAAACAGTATTGTGTCCATGTCTTTCATCTCACTGGTTTGCTCTTTCTTTCTTTGTCCACTCTTGTTGGCAAACAGTGCTATTTCAACAAAACGACATTTGTCTATGCTGGCACATATCACCTGCATTATCAATCATTGCCAGCGTCTAGCCCTCAGGGGCCAGTGGCTCTCGATTGTCATGCAGCCTCGATGGGCTCAACTGATCGATCACATCCGGTCCAAAGAAGTACAGTATACTTGCCGGGCGCCGCTTGCGCACCACTTGGTATCTACTGTATATATTTCCTCATGAGACTTTGTTGAGGGACCGTCAGTTTTGTCAATACAGACAAGCAGCGTTCACATTGGCCCAGAGCAACTTTCACTAACTCATACAAACAACTTTCCAATGTAACTATGTTGCAATTACAACAAAATTTGCTTACCAAAATAATCTTAGAAAGAAAATCACTTTTCAGATAAATATTGTTTATATATTGATTTATGGTAATTAAACTTCAAAAAATAACGACTGCATAAATTAGTTTGTATGAAAATGATAATTTTTAATCTACTAACTTGCAACACGGAAGAAATATAACTTGGTAATTTGTGAGCATAAAACAAAATCAAAAGCAAGCTCATTTTATAGACATGAACAATAGACATTAAGTTTTACTTGAAAATAATAATATTTACATTAAATATTATAGATTTGAAAATAAAATTATTGTTATGCTTTATTGAATACACTAAACGAAAAAATGTTTGTCAATAAGCGTAAAACAACTGCAACATTTTATCTTTCAACTACAAAAGCTAAATTTTTTTATTTCATATTCTATTACTTTTCAAATTTACAAGATTTGTAAATAGAAAGGAAGTTTTCTCGAGGTTAGACATTTAAATTTTGCTGTTTAAGAAAATCGTGTTTATAGTATAAAGATTTCCAGTTTCGTCATTTAAGATAAATAGATGCAACTTGGATTAAGAGAAGCTTGTAAAGAAGTGGCGGCAAGCACAAAACCAGCTCGCTTGTGAGCATTGTATTCAACACGAAACAAATGACTAGTTGAATGTTGGTCCCAGTTAAATAATAACAATTAATCAAGCTAATTGTTCATGATAGGTTTGTTAAAAACAAACAAATGGAAAGAGTAGATGATTATGTGTTAACTGTATGCAGAAATTGGATAATAATCGGCATTGTGCAAACGTTTCTATTAGATGAATTACGAATGCGCTTGTTTAACCAGTTTCAAAGTCGCCAACAATTTATTTAATTTCAATCGGCTAGTCCATTTAATCTTCGATGCAGCAGTCTTGTTCGATAAGGTGAAATATCTATTCTTGAACAATAATGACTAAAAATAACAACTTCTCGTTTTCAACGCTAACCTACATATATACACACATCCAATTTTGCCATTTCTATAATAATAATAATAATAATAATCCAATGCTTATGAAAAAGATATAAAAATTTGACATTTTAATTTTTCTTTTTATTTACACGCAGAGAGTTGAAGAAATGATTGTAGCAATACAATACAATACAAGACAATGCTCTGTCAGAACTTAATGAGTTATTTAAATTTATACATTTGAGTAACCAAATTTGTTTTTTAATACGATGAAAAAAAAAACCGAAGATATTTACATGGACAATATATTGTTTTTTTTTTTATTTTTTAGTTTAAGTTATAATTTCCGTTTATCATTCGTATTGCGAGTTCGTTCGCAACTTCAGAGCATTTATATTCATACATCACTGACATCCTCAAGTATATTTCAATGAGAAAAGTCAAATAATTTGTCTCTTCGTCAATCAACTCTGGCACTAGACAATTTTGTTGTTGAAATAACGCATTTATGAAGACCAACGAACGCGAAAACATCATGTCAACATGTTTTGTCGATTTGTGTCTTTAAGGAGATTCTTGAAAATATATAGAGCTGTCTTCTCGTTTGAATTCGAATATTTGATTAAGTTTATTCTTTGGAAATAAATAAGAATTGCTCTGAAGCGCGCACATAGCGCTTTACAAAATTAATCATGTTCAACAGATTTGTTGAGAGCGCCATGCCAGCCAGAAAGTGAAGCAAGAAAGCAGCGTCAAAGGATGAATTGAAATTCAAGGAAAAGTATCTGCAATTTTTTTCTGAAACTTATCATAATTGAATACAACGTTTCAATGTTTAATTATGAAAAATTTACAGGTTTTTTAATTGTTTTTTTTGCACAATGAAAAATTTTTTGCAAAACTTCAAAAAATTCCCATTTGAATTGTGCTGAGTAGTGGTAGTGGTAGTATTAGCAGTTAGTAACATTTGCCAAGAATAAGTGCAAACTTAAAAGGATACTTGACAATAAAATGAAAACTGCTTAGACAAGTGTTCATGTTCAATTTTGTTCCAATGGCAGCAAGCAAATTGATAGTTACATCCGGGACTAGCAAAATCACCGGCCAATTTTTTCCTTCCGCACCGGGAGGTCTTGTCAGCAGTTTAATATTAAAGTGAATTTCTAATTATAACGTTGATTATCATAAAATCATACTATTTGTTTTAACTGATCTGTCAGTCTGTTTAATTTTTGTTTATTAATTTCCTCGTTTATATTTGAAATAAATCTCATCTGCTGAACAATTTCTTGAACTAATCTAACACGGCTGCTGCCATTAATAGTTAAGGATTTTTAAAATAATTTTAAATGAATTTATAAGTCATGCGTGCTTGTTATTGTTGAAAAGGAAAACTTGGCAAAGCAAGCAAAGCAAAGGTGCTTTTTTAAACCTTTTTATGTGAAATGTAGTATTTTGTATTAGCTATTAAATTTTTTTAGCCTTGTAATTAAAACGACTTGTTGAATTATCTTACAAATAAGAATGGTTTGAAAATTTTTTAAAAATTTACAATAGCACATTCTTTAGGAAAGTTCTGTTTTGATTTTTATATAGATTATTTGACATTTGAGCATGTTGAATAGTTTTACAAGATATCACATGAACTTTGAAATTGAATTTGGAATACCACGGAAAAGAACATTGACAAGATTGCAAATCAAAATTGCAGCGTATGCAGTGCACACAGTTTTACACCACAATGGTTGAAAAATGTGTCAATGAAAATGAACTGCTGATTTTAAGCGTTATTAAAATTTAGTAAAGACAAAGAGTAATTTTCTCAACAAGAATGACCAAATATGGCTGTTTAACAAAGTACCATGCATGATGTGGAACGAAAAAAAACTCTCATCAGTGTAATTCTGATGCCAAACACTGAAAGCAATTTGCTTAACAGTCCAATACAGGTATGACAATAAAACAAGAATATAGACTGAGAAGACAGATTCGATTTTTGTCTTCTTTACTAAACGCTGCACAATTTACAGAAAATAAATAGAAGAAAAGATTAATAACTGCACGAAGGCGTAAATTTCATTTTCGTCAAATGAAAAGTTCAATTATAAAATGCTAAGCCATATTCCATACTTCGCGATTTGAGAAAATTAAGCACCTTTTGCAGGTCATTACCAGCTGTCAATCATATGAAAAGGCGATTTACAAGAATGTATTTTGATTATTGATATGACATCCGGAAATTGAATCATCCTCAGGGATTGGAAAGTTTGACCCTAATCAAACAGATCAAGCATTATTTCTGGCAGTGCCATTTTATATTACTCATCGTACATTTTGAATAATAACACAACCAAATACAAAAGAATATTTTTCTGCGCAGTGTCATATCTCACTAGCAGATCAGTTATAAATTTTATATAATTGTATAATTGTATAGTTGTGCAAATTTTTTTAAATATGATATATATATATTTATTTATTTATATTTATTTATTTACTTTTGCAAAAAGTTTGATTGAGCATGCTGATAAGAAAAAAAAGAATTTTTTTTAATCAATGGCATATAAATTTTTGCTATGTTTTCATTGTTAGTTAGCAAGATGATACAGCTTTGGTGTGAGTGGCTTTTTTGGACGCAAATACGTCAATTCTTTATTTTCAGACTATTGAAAACATATGGAAAGTGAAAAAGTAAATGAATTTTAAAATGAAAATAAATCTTACACAGCAGAATAGAAAAGCAGAAAAAGCAGAAACCTATTTTTATAAATTCAAATCAAACACGCGTGTTTGTTAATAATAATGTAATATTTATATTATAATAATGTCATTGTTTATATTTTTTAAATTTTCTAACAAATAATAATTTTCAAAGCAGCTTTCTCATATGATGCAGATAAGCTTTCAATTATCAATTAAGAGAGCAAGTTACATATCATGTTGTTTGTTGCATTGACAAAAGTATATCAAATACATAATAATTATCATACAACTGGTTGTATAAATTTAGCTATATTGTTTCTCATTTACAATATTTTCATAGCATTAGACAAATATTCTGCAAGCGGAAGTACAAAACCGACAACAGTATTTTCTAAACATTATATATGGGTCGTCAATTACCAACCAGTGTTGCAATAATAACCTGAGCAGCATTTGCGGGAACAGATTGTATTGTTTTGCACAGCAATTTCTGATCAAAAAGAAGACATCAATTTCAACAAAATTGCACATTAAGACATGTCAATGAAATAAAACAAAACGACCCATCGTTAGGTTGATTGCTTAAGGCTATTTCTGTAAAGAAATTTCTGGAATGGTGTTTTAAAAAATAATGAAAGGTCTGCAAACTTTTAATCCGTCATTGTAAAGTTCACTTGTCACAATTCAACATGTGTATCTGTTAACGTAAAAAGATAATTGCTTTTTTTTTTTGATAAATTAGGTGAACTGCAGGGAACATGAACATTTTTTTCAAAATGCACATTCCAACACTAATAAACAGTAAAGAGCAGATGTTTCATTTTATCAGTAGAATAATGAATAATTCAAATATCTGTATTAAATTCATAGTTGTTTATTTTGCAGATTTATTGGATTGTCTTTATCAAATATATGCAAATTGTGTGCTGTTCATTTTAAATTAAAATTTCAGTCCTCTTAGCCAGGTGCTCACAGTGTAGATTCACAATTAATATTCAATGATTGTTTATATTGCTTGCAATGCCCCAGGTAAGTTTTATCATTCCGTTAAAACGTTCAAATAATGATATCATGAATATCATGAAGTAATTTAAAGTAATAATGACGAACATGAACTGTTATTTATTTTATTATTATTACTGCTGTGAATTTTGCAAACTTGTAAATTTTGTAAATATGCTTCTTGTCACAAACATGTCATCACTCTGTTCCATGCGTTTAATAATGATGACAATAAAACGACCTTTGTGCAAAATTTCAGTGCAGCAATGTAGCATGGCATACTATTTCGTCTCAGAATTTCGTGTTTATTTTTGATATATTAGAGGATGAACGATACTGATAATTTACTGACACTGTGAAAGTAATCATCAACACGATTTACTGTAGATTACTGTCGTGTTTGGTCACTGTCATTGATTAGAATAAGTCATTAAGAAATATCAAGACGTCAGCAGTAGCAGTTGACGTGTTGTTCATGTCGCCGCACATTTAGAACACCTTGTATCTTCTCCATCTTTGTGAAAGTAGTTTTCTTATTCTTTGTAGCTACATCATGCATCAAGGTTAGGCAAGTAGCGCAAAGGTCAACTCTGACCTTCACTATAGTAATAACGATTGATTACAGTCTAGTCGATGTCATTTATGTTTTCAGAAAAGAAATTCTGAATGACCGAAGAGGTCACAGGTTGGGTAGCAACAGTTCGATTGATAGTAATACCCAATAATGAAAAGTTAATAGAGATTAAGATTGTATAAATTTTTACAACTTTATTCTGTCACAGTTACCTATTATGAATGACTAGTAGCAGTGTGATCAATCTAAATAATTGCAGGTTTATTATTTTATTATCGATGATAAACAATATAAGTGAGAAAATTCTCGAATTATAAATAATTAAATTAAATTAAAACCTTTAAACTGTAAAGGGAAAATAGAAGATCTTTTTGTAAATTACTTAAAAGTCACTTTTTTGTGAAGAAAAAAGTAGCAGTACCTTGAATATTAAATGACGGGATATTAACATCAAACACTTTTTGTGCACATATAAAATTGGATCTGCAATAATAAAACTTTGACACAATAGAGCAGTCTGATACATTGTAAAATGATCCCTTCATTTCTTAGAAGTCGACATATGCTGACCTGCAATAATGAACACATGGAGCAATCAAAAGATATTTAATGCAATAATCTTTCTGACCTGAAGCTACTGCAGCATAGGTGAGCATAGGGTTGCTGAAAATTGTAAAACGTAAGGAACAGTAATTAAGCGGCACAATCACAGCCGTGTACAACAACTTTGATGGATGTTTCATCGATTATTGATAATAATTCATCGATAATACATTTCACGTCATTCAAGTGGAATGGATATGAAGACACTTTTGTACCTTTCGTTTCCTTTGTTATTCCGCATGGGCAGCCATAAAATAACCATTTCCCGATAGAAATTTTGCTGCTGATCATCTGCTGTTGAGCAAAATTAGCTTTCCTGCCATCAGCAACGTCAGTAACAATAATAAACTAACAAATAAATCAACCATAATTATCAAACGGAATAAGATGCTGTTTTTATAGCAACATGAAAGTGGATTCTGTTTCTGTTTGTTATTCAGAAAAATAGCAATTTAAATCTTTATTAATTTGTAATAGTTGTTATTAGAAAAAAAGTACTGAAATGCATTTACAAATTTAGCAAGTGAATATAGAGTATTGAGTAATTATAAAAATGTAGCTTGCCATTAATGAATCATAATATGCACTCAATTTCAACATTTCACATAAAATGGGATTGATTAAAAAGTCAGAAATTGATTTTATTTCATTTACACCAGTACATCAAAGAACATGAATATTTTAAGGCAAACATGAATTAAGTTGTTTGAAAATAGATAGCATGCATGCAAGACATCATTTAATGTCTATATGTCTGCTTAATTGAGTGATTAGTCAATTCAATTTTGATTATAAAACTTTTTTATGAAAAGCAATACAATAATTTCAATCATATGTAAATTTAGCAAATCACTTTTGTTATTTGCATATATATATTTTTTTTTATTGGATTTTTTATAAATTACTATTCGACAAAAAGCAATAAAAATAGTAATATTCTCAAAAAAGCATGGTTAATATCTAAAGCATCGCGGCTGTATGATTTGCTTTTCCAAATATGTGCGTGCATTACTTAATTTATTGGTCATTACTTTTGGTAAATGATAAAAAGTTTTATTCACAAAAGGTGTGCATTGACATTTCAGTTGATGGCAAACTGTCCAGAAAAGACAGTGTATCGTTCAAAAACATGCAACTACATGGCGGGGGAACATTTTTACCGGTTTTTTTTTGCTTTTCACTTTTTTGACAAAAACAATTCCATTTGAGGCTGCATAAACCGGTGTACTGTAACTTTAATTCTTTGAAAAGGCATTTTACATTATTGGGTGACTGGAGTTTTTCTACAATCCATACAAACGTCTCAATTATGCACTGAGCACATTCAACAACCTAATTTGATCTGATGCAAAACATGATAGGGTAATGCTGTCAAAATAACAATCTTTGATCAACTTTATAGCAAACAGAAGGAACGACCTTGTCTTTATTAAAAAATACTGCATTATTTTATTTAAAAATTGGAAAAATTATTTTTCTCAAGTAAAAAGAGAATAAATTTTTTCCGGGTTTAAAGCTCAATGATGTCAGTTATAATAATTACAGTGTTATATATAGATGAGTGAAAATCTTGTTTCTAAAAAAGTTAATGCTAATATAATGTCATAAACTTAAGTTTAAAATCGCATTTTTTTAATTCCAATGTTGCGGTAACCTCCTAATAAATATTGCTGTCTTACATTTTAATTTTGTTAAAACTGCATTTATAATGAAATAATTTTAAGAGTTTAAAGATTGATTTTAAATCATTTTTATTTTAAAATGAAAGATTGATTTGATTCTCAATTGAATAACAACTATTTGCAAAGTGCAATTTAGTTACTTTAGAAATAAATAATTGTGTAGTTGCATTGCAGTTTGAAAATATTGCAATTATGCAATATATAGGCATAAATATTTTTAACATTATCATTTTTAACCTTTTTATTCTGTCGTATCAAAAGCAGCTCAAGTTGTAAAAATTAAATAATAATTTGCGATTGTTGGGATAATTTTGTTAAAAATTAAAATTGTTTGTTTACCAGTTTATTGCACAAGTACGTGTACGTTAGTTGATTTGCAGAGTTGACAAGCATTCAAAAAAAATTACCGTTTTTTTTTTATTATTTTTCATTTTCTACGTTTAATGTTTTCTAATAAATTATACTTCTACTGAATTGTATTGGAAACTACAATAATGTTGAATAAAATAACAATGATTATTTTTTTTAACTTAGCTGTTCTGGAAATTGAAAGTTGCAACGAAAATGTTAAATATATAATGATCATGAAATTTGATTAGAACATTTCAATTTAACATGATAGATCTGAATGTGTGCTAGTGTTAAGGGTGAAAAAAAACAATTAATATGCACTGTTGCGTATCAAGCATGTGTAAGAAAGTCATTTCGATTATTTTTGTGCATTTTTCCTAAATGCAGGCTTTGTAGTTGCTCAGATGAAGTTGATCGTTAAAAATTACTTGAAAACAAGTTTTCCATTAGCATAGTAGCTTTTTGAAAATGTATGAGCCCCAATGCAACAATGGAACGACTGAACATTTGGGTCATGCAAGAACGGGCCTTTATTGAAAAGAGAACGGGAAACATGTTTTATCCCAACAATTATTTTGTCATAATTTTGTTGCAGACATGTAATGACAAGTGTTATTCCTTTTGTCATTAGTGCCGCCATAGAAGCATTTATCAACAGATCAACGTTGCAATCAAAGGCGGTTACAGGGTCAATTTTCTATGACGGCGATTAGTATCAATAGACTATCATATGGCTGACAAAAATTATGCCGTAATGACACCTCTTATTAAGAGAAGTAGATGTGAATACACCTGACAGGTCTCAGGAGCTTCACTGAACACAACCCATGAATATAATACAAATCCGGTCAATCAAATGCAGACAAGCATCACTGCTTTTCAAATATGTACACTTCGCAATGCCTCATTTGAAATATTTCTGCATTCACATTGTAGAAGCAATTTAAATCTGACTGTATTCATTCACCCATAACTGCGTCAATAAATTTAAAGTACTATCTCTTTTATAATGACAACATTTCAAATAGTTTTACATGATCAATGGCATAGTATCAACATGCACTTTTATTTCTTCATTTATAATAAAACATGAACATTTACAACCTGTCAGTAATTTTCCAGCCAATTTATTATATAATTAAAATTTTTCATGAGAACATTATATAAACCATATTATTATTACATTAAAAGAAGAATAACCTCAATATTAAACAAATAAAAATACAGCATTTATGAATATTTAAAATATTAAATCAAAAAATTATCAATACAAAAAGATTCCGTTTATCATTCATCAACATAATGCTACTAAATAATTATAGTATGCTTTTTAACATTTTAAACGTTTAAGAATTATGCTGTTTAAAAATTTTTTAATGCAAATTAAGTTACAAATTTCATATGCAGCAATTAATAAAATAAAATAAAGTTTTCTGTTTGTTACATTCGATTATATTTTAATCAAATAAAGTTGTGTTAGTTGTCCTTCCACATGACCGTCCTTGTCCTGTGCATGTTAACGAGAACGCTAACAAGTGTTTTATAAAATGCAAACTACGTTTATTTATTTACTAAAATAGTTCTTGCTAGTGTGGAAATTAAGATTGCATTGATAAACAGTGGCACAGAGGGTTTTTTTTTATGCTGAAACGTTTTAGCATTTAGCAATTTTTACTATTATTGCGATTTGATTTTTTAACTACCCAATAAGTTAAATAATAACAGGCCATATATTAAATGTGAATACTTTTTCATAATTTATGCTTATAATGTAGCGACTATCTAAAATTAAAGTCTGTTGTTATTATTTATAAAAATTCCTAACTGTTCACATGGCATATGCAGTATTGTCAGTAATTTGAGTTTGCTGAACAAATAAAGTGAAATTAAACAATTTTATTAATACTATAAAGCCATTTTTAAGCGGTTTCAACACTGTACAGTGCATTGAATTTTCATCAATATGTAATTATTTCTAAATGCCATATGTGTTACAAAATGAACACTGCTTAAATTTTAAAATCATCAGTTAATACTTGCAAATAAATGCAGCTAAAACATTTAAATTTAAATAAATAATAGGGCTATTTTTATATATTTAAATGCAGATGTTACATCATTCATGTGCTACTAAAAAAATTTTATTAGCATTTATTAAAATTAAACATTTCAGTTTTGAAATCAACTTTTTTTAAACGAAATATCACAATATCAATTGCACTATTTGATAATGTATGCAACAAAATCAGAAAATGAAAATTTGCCTGCCATACTTGATTATTGCAAGAAGTCTGATTTTCCACCTGTTTTTCTAATAAGACGAATGTTTGTGATTACAATTTCTTTAGAAATACTCTTGCACATATCATACAACGTTAAGCTTGCAATGGTAACAGCAGTCAATGCTTCCATCTCTACTCCAGTTTTGTTGCAGCACTGAATTTTACTAAAAAATGAAATTCTCCATTTTACAGGATCTAATTCATGGTTTATTTCAATGTTTTCGAGAACCACATTATGACAGAGGGGAATGAGATGCAATGTATTTTTAGCTGCCATTACTCCTGCAATCTTTGATACTGCAAGTACATCGCCTTTTTGAAGCAGATTCAGTTGAATTTTTTCAATAAGCTCTTTGTTTAGCTGAACTGTTGCAATAGCTTCTGCTATTCGAACCGTGTTTTTTTTAGAGCCAACGTTGACCATGTTTATCTTTCCTGCATCATTTACGTGGGTAAGATTTTTTAAAGTATTGCTATCACTTGCAAAACAATGAAAGTAAGCTTTAGCAAGATTGCTCATTTTGTCATTCAATTTTGAAATGTAATTGTAAGTGCCGTGCTGGTTTTGACACTGCAACAGATATTTTTCTTTCTTGCAAGTGATCATGTTTTTTAGTATCTGATAAAGCCTTTTGTTGTTGAAACTTGTTAAAAACCATTTGTCATAAGCATTTCTCTCTGAAAATAAAGCATATATTATTTGAAAATGTATTGAGTAAGTTACCACAGAAAATACACGGCATATTGTTTGTATGTTTACTGCAAAGAAGATCTTATTGCATTACTTAAATAATCGAATGTTTCAATAAGGCAAGTATACCTGGACATGCATAATCAATATACAATTAGGAGACAATGTTAAGATGCAAGTTATATTCTGCAATATATAGTAATAAAAAAACGCGTTTTTAAACGACGCATTATTTGCAAGCACTTTTGCAACTAATTTCACTGACTGCATTACACAGCAACCTTTGAAATGTTACAACACAGTGTAAAAGTTTATCTCATTACTCAGTAATGCTGAAAAAATTTAAGTATATTGATTAAATATTTGTACAATCCATTCAAAGATGTTATCAGATTATTGCTTAAGCTTTGTTTCCACAATTTTTAACTTTAAATCAACATTTAAATGAAATTTATAAAATTATAATTTGCACATATTAATAAAATAGTTAATTTTTAAAATAACATTCACATCATTAGTCTTGAAATTTATTTAAATATTATTTATGATTAATGACTTCTGTCCGTTTTGCTTGTTGCATACATTATTGCAATTATCCATACCGTCGTACCAGAACTAGTTCATGCATTATTTTTTGTTCATACACTGAAGCTTCTTACTTAAGAAAATCCAACAAAAACTTGAATTTGGTAGTTGTTAATATAAAAACGTAGATTTTTTTGAATTTTATAAATACTTTATTTTCCATTTTTTATGCAATGCCTAACTACTTTAATACTTTAATAAACGTATCTATCATGCAAACTTAAAGTCTGCGCAAATTTAAAGTTTGCAAAGCCTATTGATAAGAAATATATTATCCTCCAATCTGAACCATTGGTCGATTTGGCAATGCAGCTAATTTGAACATTCCTATAGTGAAAAAAGGGTGTAGGTATGGTTGAAAAGGAAGATTTGAAGAACAGTTTACCAGCATGATGCTTTTTCTTGCGTTTTACTGCAGCATTTATGAGATCATCCAACTCCTTATCTGTAGCGCCATTGCGAATAGCGTCCCTCAATGATATTTCTGCATTTCCATGCAAACAAACTTTCAAACATCCATCAGCTGTTATGCGCAAGCGTGAACATGATGCGCAAAAGTGTTCACTCATACTTGTTATGAAACCAATTTTTCCAGTGTAATTTGGTATTCTGTATGCCTCCAAAAGGTATAAGTTTAAAACAGACGTTCAAGTTCACCATACTCACTTACTTTGGTAGTGTCATTTGGGCTGTCTTGAAGTTTCATCAGCTTGCCATATTTACTCTGAACAATATCAAGCATTTCATGATAAGAAATGAATCTATTAAAGTTCCATTTGTTTCCACCAAAGGGCATGTATTCAATAAAACGTACAACCAAATTCTAAATGATTTCAAATTAAAACTGACAAAGTTTCTTATTTGTGAGTACCCTGTTTTCAGTTAGCTTTATGAAATCATGAATTTCATCCTCGTTAAATCCCCGCATAACAACACAATTAATCTTCAAAATACAATCAAGAATGAATCAAGAAAACGAAATCTAATCTTTCAAATCAAAATAAATTACTTTAACAAAAGGAAATAATTTTTCAGCTTCGTTTATTGCTTTCCAAACTTGCTTGAAGCCATTTTGTCGACTGATAAAGGCAAACTTTTCCTCAATCAGTGTATCCAAACTTATATTGATATGTGTCAAACCAGCCGTTTTTAGACGATGCAAAGCATTGGCTAAGGTTAATCCATTTGATGTTAGTCCTAGCTGCCTGATGCCTTCAACTTTTGATATTGCACCTGCATTATTGACACTGAACTTTTATTTCAACAAGATTGTAAATTTGTTTAAGGTAAAACAATAAATCAATCATCTTCTATATCGTGTGTTAGGTTATAGGTTTAAATGAATAAGTTTTTTTTATGCTTTCACGACAAACAATTCGATAAAAAATGCTGCACAACTATTAAATAACAACTAAATTGGAATTTTAGATCTGTCCAAATTTAAGATAAGCAAAATATATATTTTTTAAATGGCAGTTTATTCTATTAGAGTATTTACATAACGTAAAGTGAAACTTAACATTTCTTTATAAAATAAAGTACGCATAGCATATTTGACATTATCATTTTGACAATTCATATTCACTTCTAACTTCATGCAAAAAGTTTTAAGCTTAATGATACTAATGTTGCAATGTGAAAATAAAAGAAAAGAATACAGACCAACAATTTCCGTGAGATCCTTTCGCAAAGTAGGTTCCCCACCAGTGAGACGAATTTTTGAAACGCCATGCTTTGCAAAATAAGTTACTATTTTTAGCACTTCTGAGCTTTTAAGCAGATTCTCTTTGGAATAAGTTTGCTGCTTTTCATCTGGCATGCAGTAACGACCTAAAATTATTTATACAAATGACAATTTAAAAAGACAAAAAACGCTTTGAGACATATTATGGTTTTTAAAGATATGCTTGCACGATTAAAGAAAACTAATTAAAATAATAATGGATTAATATAATGATTCTTAACATTTTCAGGAAAGATGCTAAATGTCTATTCACTTTATTACTTGCAGATATGTAGATAGAATTATGTTAGATTTTGCGTTTGCAAATTTAAGGTCAATGACAAAAATTTTATTTTGTAACTCAACAGTTCAAAGCTACAACACTGAAAAAAGCAATGCTTCAGTTTGTTGCTGTTAAATTAATATTATTAAATTTATTGAAAGAAACAAGATAGATATCTTACAGCGTAAATTACATCGGTCGGTCAATGATATTCTTAAATAGTCATGAAATCGTCCGTGCTGGTCACAAAGAATAGATGTTTTTTTATGTTTTTCTTGTTCACGTGTAATGCATGGTTCAGATGTTTGATTATCCTGTAAAAAGAACTCCATTCCATGGCAGTGCTGAGATTTGTTGAATAAAAGCTTCATCCGACCTGAAATTTAGTTAAGCAGCAGTTTTGTATACATGAGTTGCTGAAACAAGCTCTAATACTTGGTTGAGTAAGGTTCAATTTGCAAAATCGACTCAAAATCATTTCTATTTGATAAAGAAAATGTTCTGTTGTTATTTAGCAAGACATATGAAAGCAGGAATTAATGAAGGAGAGAAAACCGCCACAACCAGTATTTCTGGCCAAGGGCAAATAAATGGCGCAATTCAGACAATCTGATCACATTACTGATAACACACAATGCGTCACATATCTTTGTTAATCATGCAGAAATAAGATAAGCTTAATGAATGCGAAACCGTATCCTTGAATTATTTCATTTTTATGTTCAAATAAATTATATCAGAAGTTTGCTAAAAAGTTATTTAATTCAATTACAGATGCTATGTAGGTTTAAAAAATGAAACGACCACAATTCATTTAATATTTCAAAATTTTAATATTTTTAGATCAATGAAAAATAAAGAGTTTGCATTAAAATTCTAATTTTGGCATTACATCTTTCTCATCAGCATCATTATTGTTCAGCACATTAGTGAATATTTGTTCGAAAGAACGACAGTTGATCAGAAGTAAGTTAAAGTAATAAATTATTTGAACATTCCTAATTGGCAGGTGTTCCTCTATTTTCTTTACTTTTCAACTTTTGTGCTTTGAAACAGGACATCATCTGTATGTTTTTTGTTAATTTTTGTCTCTCTGGAATTTACTTCATATGTAAATTAATTTAAAGAACTTCAGAAAAACTATTTTAAATAACTAAAGTATTTTAAATTAAAAAGAACAGTATTTTCATTTAACTTTCTTCAACATGTCATACACTAAATAATACAAAAAAACATGTCACGTTCCAGAAAAATAAAGCAAACATGCATTATTAATCCATGTTTGTTTTGTTTGTTCATGATGCTAAACAAACATCGTTATCTGTATACTGTTTTATGAAAAAAACATAATTAACAGTTATGTATGAAATATAAATATTTATTTATTCGATAATAAACGTGTCTAACAAGATATTTAATGATAATAAATGAAGATTAGTTTGAACCTGGAAAACGCAATTACTGGAATCATGATTGATGAATAATGATTTGAAGCAGTTCTGTTGCAATATATCAGGGACATGTTGTTCCATTTTTTACATTTTGCAATTAAATTACAATTTTTTTTAATTTTATTACTTATTATTGACTATTTATGATCTTTATGTGATTTTGTAACACAACAATTATGCTGAAATTATTTGCAAAAAAGTTCTGATGTATTCCAATTCAGATCTAGTGGAAGAGATATACGTTAATAGCTTTAGTCAAAATTTTATAAATGCAACATGCATTTTAAAATTTAAGCTCTAATTAATTAATAATTTGAATTTACATTAAAAATTGTAATATATTCAAAATATTCTGCTTACCAGCAAAAAAGTGGGAATTGTGCTTATCAATTGTGAAATTGGGAATTTTATGCAATTCATTTACAAGACTGAAGTTTCTTTTAATGGTGTTAGATTGTACTGATAAAGGCTGCCTATTGTTAAACTTTTGCAGAAAGACGTTCATTTATTTTAGTGTTCTCCTTCCAAATTGTCATTCTACAACCAAGTTTTGTTTAATTACTTTTTAATCTTTTTTATTTACTTTTTTATTCAAATAATTCAAATTATTTGCAATCAAACATGATTTTTTACATTTAAGTAAAAATACCTGAAGAGCATAATAGTTTCAGTTGAAAACTGATTGCTCATCATGCAATAAGTTACATAATTTATAAAATGTCATCCAGTACGATGCCAATTTTGCAATTGATGTGGAAATTACGCAACCGTCAGATAAGTCTGCAGACAGTCATAGAACAGTGAGCAATAAATAATTTCTGACAGTGCAAGATTGACATGTTCCCTCGCTTTCCACACAGTTTTGACAAATAATACTTTATTTGAGAAAATCGTGATATGGCAAACATCAGATCATTGCACAAATAGAGAAGACATGCGTTAAAGCGTTTAGCAGCGGCACCTTTTTCATCGCTCATAATTCAACTTTTAAATGCAACGATTGATTTGCTTGCTAATAATTTAACATTACTTTCTCTATTTCACTTGACAATTCAACATTCTTCTAACTAGAAGCGAAGTAAATTTTAAAGAAAATTGTTAGCCGTCATCATTATTGCCTTAAGGTATGCTTTCTTGCAACGTTTCATTAAATTTTTAGTAACAATTATTCATCACATGCCATCTTTGTCTTTTTTTCAAACTTTGCATCTTAGAAAATATTAAAGTGCAAACTCTAACAGATTTACGCAAGAAATTGCATGTTTTTAAACAATGTTGGAATTTTCAACAAAAGAAACTTTAAACCTGTATTATATCAGAAAACTAAGAACTTGATTATCAATATGAAATCAAATAGTAGTTTAAGCAGATATTTCAAATAAAAGATTATAAAACAGGAAATGGTATATGAATTGTTTTTTTATTGACCATTTTATGATGTTCATTTTACAATTACTTTGAAAATAAAAACAAAGCAATACTCAAACTTACGGTGAAACTGTAAAGAACTCTCTATCCAGAGTATCATATTTATATAACTGTAGTAAATGCTTCATTTTTATAATGCATTTTCAACAGCAGAAGACTGAATTATTAGGGAATTTTTGTGCTTTTACTTTGCTTGTTTGCATATGTAGTTTGGTCATGTTATATGCTTTTGATATACAAAAAATTGGATTGTATTCAACAATATATAACTGGATAGTGAACAAATTGTGGGAGAATGTGTTATACATAATTGAATAATTTTTTGACTTATTCAACTAATTTACTATTAACTGTTGCCATGGTAAGCCGTAATTAAATTTACATCAAGCAGCGATGGTTTAATACAGTGGAAGTATAATTTAAATTTTAAAACAAGGAAACATGAAAAATTATTGAATTGTTTTTGACTTTTCTTTCTGTGAAGTTGTACGAGCCAATTGAGAAAGAAGTCATAAGATGCACTTACATAGGAAGTTGTGAAAAGTCGAGAATTGAACAACTGCTAACGAAACCCGTTAGAACGCTGAAAATTGCAATCATATTTTGTAAAAAATGCACTGCAAAGGATCTTGATGAATTTTCAATAGCACCCAGTGATGCACAGACATCTGAAGTTGAAATTGTTTTTCAAGAGAATGAACGTCTAAGCTACAATGTATACTATTCAGTGAAATGCAAATTTAACAAGAGATCTGTTCAGTTTTTAAACCTGGCCATTTTGATAATAAATGTTGCATAAAACTGCTGTAAAAATGAAAATACAAATCGACCAACTTTGCTTCAACAAAATCCAAGCGCAAGTTTCAACGTCTTATTAACCTTTTTCAGAAAATTCAAAGAATGTGCTGCATCGCTTCACTGCATTATATGATTTGAATATAACTCATGAAAAATTTGTTGCTGTTAAACAATTTGCTCTTATTGGAAGAACGATAAATTAGAAAAAGAAAATGAAAATGTTGGTCTACAAAATGCTCGCAGTAGAAAAGAGCAATCATCAGCAAATATTTAAAAATTTATCACGAATAATTCAAGATGAAATTGATAACGTTCAAATAAATTTGGGTATGTAAATTTGAAATAGTATCAATTCTGTAAATTTCTCTGAACAGACTTGAAAATTTCAAATAACCAAGGTAAGTGATCAAAGCATTTTTCATTAATGAAACGGAAATTCTCATTACAAATGTTAATAAAATTTGTCACCTTAAACATGATGCTTTACAAAATCACTTTCTAAAAAGCCGAACGAACAAAAAAAATTTTGTAATTTAGATTTTCTAGTTCAAACCGTTTTGCAGATTAATTTTCAATGCAGTGGTTATTGTTAGCAACAAATTTTTAAATTTAGCATAACGAAATTTAATTAATGCTTCGCTTTATATGGTTTATTGGATTGTTCGAAAAATATACTTATTACTCTAATAAAACAGTTTGAAATTATTACGATATTTTAAATTTACTAAGCACATTTCAAAATTATTACGAATTATTCAAATGTTGGTTAATGACAATGAAAATATAAATGAAACATACTTGTCCATGCAAACTTTCAATATAATTTATTTTAATAAATGTGAAAAGTTTTCAACAAAAAAAATCATTAACACATTATAAGCTATGTAAATGATAAAAGTATTTTTTTTAACATTAATATGAGGAAAAGTAAAAAAAATATATACATCATTCAATTAAAATAAAAATATTATTTTCAATTATGACCGAAAGATTAATTTTTTCATGAAATTCACCACGGCATTGCAGCAGGGACAAATAAATGCTAAACAATTGGGGAAGCCGGTGGATTTTTTTTCACTTTCCTGTGATTTTGCATCCATGAGCTGCAAACTCTGCCCTTTTGGTATGGCATATGCCAGTTGATCATATTCACAGCTGCTAGTTGCACTTTCTAGATAAGATTCGGTTTTCTGATCAAGCATCGCCAATTGTGCTAAAAAATATTTTATTTCTTAAATTAGAATTTCAAGTTTTGTCTAGTCTAACAAAATTTGTATTTTTCTGTAATATCTATTTTTACAATTTTTAAATATTGACTTATTTCAGTGAGAGGTGAATAAAATTTGAAAAATTGCTATCAATGTAATGATAATTATTGCTTACATCTATAACGGGTGTTAGCATCTGAATTGATAGAATTTCTCAAACTACTTTCCATACTGTTGTCTGATTTTTCATCACTTGTGATGGACTCTGCCGTAGAAGCACTCAGCGAATATGCATTTTTTTTCACTGTCTGCAGGCAGAGCGACCTTAGCTTAGAACCAGCTTCGTCGGATGTTGACTGCGTCTGAAAAAATGCAACAAGTTTATTAAAATAATACATTATTTGCATTTGGTATTAAAATTGGGATATTTGAAAAATTCTTTTTATCAATTTGTTTCACAATTTGAAAACATCTCCTTAGTAATATGTAATAAATATAATTATTAAATAAATTTATCCGCATAATATGAAATAAGAAATACATTTTCGAATAATAAAAGTTTTAATTATGTTGAATTTCAATTTTATATTAATCTGAAAACAAATTATGTGAAATGAGGAAAATTATTCTATGGAAAGTACCGTAGAATGTGGATCAAATGTTTTGTCCATTACTCTTGAGCAACCGTCTCCTACCAATTTTGCAATCAAATTGATGGAAATATTAACGCTAAAGCGGCTGCTCTTCAAATAGAATAAAAGTTTTAAAGTATTTTAAAGTAAAATTCACTGATATATGATTTAAATTTTGCATTTAAAAATCCATATAAATAATATTTTTTAATCAATAATATTTTTTATTTGCGGAAATACTTTTAATATAAATCATTCTTAATAAAATAATATGTCATGATTATTATTGCCAGAATGTTTGCCTATTGACAGTGCGTTGTGAAAAGTTTTTACATTAACTATCATTCTTTACGTGTCCTTTTCTTAGCTTTTGCTTCTCAATTTTTCATCTTAGAATTTGTTGGCTTTGCATTAGCAATACAAAAAGCCGATGGTTGCCTTTTCACAACTACTGTTATGTTTTCCATAAAATTTTAATATTAAGATAGATAAAGCTGATTAGCAAATCGTGTCTCATTTTGTAGATTGATCAGACGTTGAATATCAATAAACAAATATATTTGAAAATTTTGTTGCCCGTGAACTCTGCCATAGCTACTCTAGCGAATCAGTGTTTTAAGCAAACAAATGCATTTCAAATTATGGATAAAACAACTGAGGACTAATGACCTGTATTCCATGAGCAAATTGCAATGTTCACCTGCAGCGTCATGGATATCAAAACAATCTCGTGTTGTTGCTAATGTTTGCTGCTTCAAACGCGCTTTTCACTATTGTACATGACAACAAAGAATGACACTGATAATGTCAGTTTTATACCTATTAAAATGATCATCTATTGCGGAAGAGAGAAAAGTTAAATTTTTATTTCAAAAATTATGCTTTCTTTTCTAGATCAATGTTTAATATACTTCTGATATTGGTAATTTTTTCATGATAATCAACGTTTTGTATTATAGAGAAAGTACTCAAAATTAATACAAGAAGGCAAATGTTCACTGATATGTAAACCCACGAGAAACTGAAACGCAATTATAAGTACTTTACACTTATGTAGCATTTTCTGTCCATCATAGCAAGGTTAATATATTTAAATTTTCTACAATAAATAAATTTGCATGGTCTTATTTGAAAACAATGCCATAGGAACAAGCACGCGCTAATTAGTGCTGTGCTTGTAACTGTAAAAAAGTTGAAATAAAATTGTTGTCATACATTGCCGCTTATAATGTTAGCTTTAAACATATTTGTTTTCTCAAACCAACACATTTCATTATTGATTAATCATTTTCCAGAAATCTTCTGTGTTGGACGTCATGGAATTCGCATTTCACTTACGGCAAAATTTGTTGTCGCGCAGCTAAATTTCACTGGTTGTCGTTGGGATAAGTTGTATTTGTTTTCGCAAACCTAAATTATACTGGTTGTCGTTGTAATGCGTTCTATTTGTCGAATTTCAGTTTCTTTTTAATGGTCAGTTTTCTGATATTCAAAGCTTTACTATTTATATTCTATATATATTAGTAGTAGCATTAAGTAAAATTAGAAGTTGTCTATCATTTCAAAATTATAAGCTTAAAAACAAATTTTCTTCCGATTACATTTTTGTGTATATGCTGATCAGACCTAAGAAATTTGCTTTACTTTAAGCTAAGCTCAGTTTATTGCTTGTGTACTATTCAGCATTTTATAGAACTTGTTCAAAAGTTTGCTTTCCATTAATTTATGTGTTAATTTGTTGAAGATAAATATAATTTTCAGTAGTGAAAATTTATTCAGTGGTAAAAACTATAAATTTCTACAAATTTAGAAGTTCCGGATGCTAATAGTAAGAAAGATCACGTGGAAAGGTGCCAGGTGGATTCACAATTTTAGTGAATTTTATTAAATAATTAATTTCATCAATTGAGTACCATTAAATACAACTTTTTTAAATATAAATAGAATAAATAAAAGGGATGGTCCAATTCGGTCCCACTTTTCAACGCGTTTTCTTATTGGTCGTTGATCGCGCTACTTTATTGGACCATCAAGTCGTTATCTTATTGGTTTTCCTTGTCTAATTGCTCATTGATTCAAACCTTTCACTTGTGATTAGCTGTAATATTTTTTCATTTCATTGGTTCAAATATTCCATTTAGGATTACGTAACTTTAATAGTAGTGACGTCACATTAATAATGGAAATATTTATTATTCCAAAATTTTATTGAGTCTGTTTCAATCAAAATTTATGAAGTTTTATCATTCATTGAAATTTTGTTTTTCTAACATTATCAGTGAAGTTTATACTTTTTAGTGATCAGCATTTTCAATAATAACTTTTATCATTATTCTATATTTTATAATACCAGAGTGACGTTATATCAAATGTGATAGTAATAATTNTGAAATATCAAAAGTTTCAGCAGAGTGTTGAATTATAAATTCTGCAGTGAACTGAATTTTGAGGATTACGCCTCCTGTGGAACAAAATATAGAATTTTACATGATTGTTTGTTGAGGATTAGTAAGTATTTCCTTTTACAATATAAAATAAAATCAAAGGAAATTGAATTAAATCAAGCAAAATAATAAAGTATAATATAATGCATAATAAACTTCAAGTTCTCATTACTGTTGTTCACATCTACCTAATGCTTAATCATGGACGAACATGTTGGAAATGTATCGCAGAGTTGAAAATTCTATTTTCACTTTTATATTATCAATATATGGAGGTTTTAATTATATTCAATGTCTTCTTGTATTTTTTTGGTTGCTCTTAATTTTGACAATTAATTTGTTTGAACCATTGCTGTTTAAATATTTTATTATTATTTCACATGTGCGTGGTATTGCTTAACTCATCATTTGCTTATTTTTAAAAGCAAATTCTTACACTCACACAGGGAATTTTTGAAATTTATAAATATTATGAACGAATGATTTCTAACAAAAAACATCTAATATTTCAATCATTTACAATTAGGAATTATCATCTAATAAAACTTTTAAATGTAGCTGGTTATAAGAAAATGCATTCCCATGTGCTGTGCATTAAAAATACAGTGGAACTTGGTTAAGTGCACATGAAATTTGGCAAGAATTTCCCTGCACTTATCCAAAGTGGGGAATTATGCAGAGTAATTGAAAAGAGCAATAACTTCACATTTAGAAATAGGTTTGTTGTGAAAAAATGCCCATTTAAATAAAATAGTGGGAAATGTAGGTTTGAATTATATTTTTTGGTACCAGCGTTACTTGTTGATCTTCAATTAGGTTTAGGTTTGTCTGATTTATGTTGTTTTCGTGAAAATATGGCCGAATTGTCACAATATCAGCATCAGCTTCCTTGTGAGTAAATTCCTGGGAAAGCAGTAGTTGTTTTGGCTTTGGGCTAGCTCACGTTGTTTGTGATACCTGTGCTTATTCTCATATAGCAAACAATAAACTTTGTTGAATAGCAAAAGTTATGGCTGATGATGAACGTAAAGCAGCAGGGAACGCGCCTATTGTACACTTAAGGACTATATATTGCAAACAGTAAATCCCGTGGACCTCAGCAAAATGATGCACTCAACCAAGTTGTGCACTTATCCATTATTTTACCGTACAATTAACTACGGGAAAATTTGTTGGGCCAAAATCCCGCGTACTTAAGGGAAATGTGCACTGATCCAAAGTGCAATTAACCAAGTTCGACTGTAATTACAACCAAGAAAAAATTTCAATATGTTTTAATGTTATTGTAGCCAAACAAAGTTTAATTATTTTTTGAAGTCCATTTTTCTAAATGAAATTTACTTTTTTCAATGCCCAACAACAACAATATCAATAGTAAATAAGAGAAAATAACGTGAATAATGAACAACAGCAAATAACAGATAATAACAACAATGATAATAACATATAATACAAAAAATATAATACAAAAGCACCACTTTGAAGGCGGCATTGAATTAGCTCTGGCGTGAGGAACATTACAGCTTCAAGAAACTGCTCGAAGGTACCCCTGCCGCTGCTGTATTCAGGCGTATATATATTATAACTCGTCGTTGCTTTTTAGCGTACCTATTGCTTATTTGTTAATTACAAGAATTATAATTTTCACGTTTTTTAACCCTTCGCGCAAATTTCCAACTTTATTTAGTTTGAAATTATTTTTATTAAACGGCTTTTATTTTTCAAAATTCAGTAATATATTTGTAGCATTTTTATTTTTTGCTTAACCTCCTGATTATGAATATAATCTGTTTTTAAGCCAGTTTTGTGGACAGTGTCCACTGCAGCCTCTTGATCTCTAAATTGAAAAAGAAATGGCTAGATTGTGATATCACAATGATAATAGCGTGGTATGTTGAGAGAATTCTGCTTACCTCAGCACACATCCAATATTTATCATTTCGATTTGTCCGCTTCAGGGTGTAACACCTTCCTTTGTATACTATTTTTTTTTTTGGTTCCTTTAAGTACATACAAACTGAATTTCATCATTTTTCTCCATCAATGAAAAATCTCAAAGCAATGATAAGGAAAAGAACACAAGGAAGTTAACGTTAAATACAGCAATAAGGGAAACTAGAATTAGCAGTCTTGAATTTTCTTAGCTTTTCCACTATTCCGGTTTATTTGTCTAGCTCAGTCAGTTATGTCTAGCTTTATGCCCAATAGGACTTTACTTCCTGCTTTCTGATGTACATGTCGTTTTTCCAGTATTAGTAATACTGGTATTGAAATATATGAAAAATACAGCCCGTTTCCAGTTCAGAATTTTAGCAAGCAAAAGATTTCAGATTCACGATCATATCTGATATTTGATTCATCAGTTTCTTGTGATGAGTCTTTAACAACAAGCAAGCAAATACTGTTCAATAAAATGTGCACTAACAGTTGTTTCGCTCATCATCTAATAACTCTTGAACGCAAAACATTGAACTCAAACGCAAGACCAAACGGAAATGAATTTGACAGTTTTAAATTCCATTTTAAATAATTATTTTGCAACATTTAGTTTTCATTTCTCATTTTATCTACAATTGAAGATCAACTTGTGATATTCCTTGTGGCATTAATGCCTTTTGTTTATTCTGACAGAAGAAAATTAATCACACACAAATGGCGCACGAATGCTGATATCAAACAATGCGATGTCCACTGCAGAGTGAATTTGAAGCAGCTTTAACAGCTTTTCTGCTTGGCGCTGTCCATCGCTTTCTTTCTGCTTTCAAAGTGTTTTACTTTTATTTATCCGAGTTTATCAGATAAATTACGTTTTAGCTGGCAATTATATGAGATTTATGCACAAGATGCTTTTCCGTTTGTCAGACGATTTTGTTCTGAGTAACTAAAGGCGATTTTAATACAATGGGAAAGTCAACAAGTGACAAATTGTCCACAGCTGCAGTTTTGAGTTAAAACCAGGACAGGCAACTGCTAATTTTTGTTAGCATCGAAATACTTTTCTGATTTTGCTTTGAAGTTCTCTGAAAATTTTTCTGGTTTGCAAACGAATTTTATCTTTAATCTTTCCAATGTTTTTTTCGCTCCTTTTCACCAGAGTTATTGTTTTTATTCTTATGTTTTATTTAAATAAAAAATACGAATAGGGAATTTTGTTTAAAATAACCATCCGTTATTATACATTTTGTGTAAATTGTATTAAATTTGTTTTTCAATATCTAAAATAAACCGACTACTGGGTTGACTGAACATTCAAGTTGCAATTCTTGTATTACGATGGTTCAACATTCCAGATCAAAAAGGATCTGTTGCATTTCGAAATCATTTTACCAAACAAAACAGAAAGTTAAGAAAATTTTTCAGATATAGTTCCTTCCATCAGGG
>JYDO01000081.1:152714-176040 GCA_001447755.1 Trichinella papuae
CAAACTTTTTGTACCATCGACCCCCTATGGTTTTCCTCAACGCCTCATCCACCCCCAAGCTTATAAAATAAATATTATTAATAATAAATTTCTTTATTATAAGGTATCCCTTACACTTTTCACCCTTGCTTATTCTCGATCAGATGCATTTCACCTTTACGTTTAATCATCCCGCGCGGCCGTTGTCACGCAGACGTCCACCCAAAGCAGCTGTGCACAATTTATCATGTAGCTTTGTACTAAAATCGCCTTTACTAATTCATCTGATGTGACGAAAGACGCAAAAAATATCTGACAAAGGCCTATGCAACACATTTATCAAACTCATAGAACAAAGCCGTATTTTGTCTAACTGGAGGAAACAAGCATTAAACGACCTGCAACAAAAGTCGGTGAAAATTTAGCCTGAAGTCGAAAATTCTCTTAGCATCGCGCAGTTCGGTCCCGTAAAATTAATTTCTTATGGTGTCTGTTGATAGTTCAGAAAAGTATAAATTATTGTTACAAAATAGTTCTCCAGGAAATAAATTCCTCAGATGGGATTTCAAAGTTCATATTCAAAGATTCAAAGTGTTCATCGACCCCATTCGACCCCTAAGCCTCTGTCGACCCCTTAGATAGTCCCATGCACTCTGGCTACCCCTGCATTAGACAAATAAGCAATAGGTACGCTGAAAAGCAACGACATGTTATGATATATACGGGTGAATACGCCAGCGGCAGGCGTACCTTGAAGCAGTTTCTTGAAGCTTTAATGTACCTCACTCCAGAGCCGATTTAATGCCGCCTTCCAAGTGGTGGTTTTGTATTATATTTTTTGTATTATATGTTATTATCATTGTTGTTATTATCTGTTATTTGCTGTTGAAATTCTTTGTGATGGAGTTGGGCAATGATGATATTCAGTGTGTATCTACCCGAATGAACCAAATAAAGTTAATATATGGTGCTACACGCTCAAGCGTACATACAATTCATAATGATAAATACTGGTTGTGAACAAAGATAAAAAGAATGGCTTAATCATCAACCATCATCCAATAACAGATCAATGCGTAATATCTAATAAAATTGCATAATTCATTCGCTAACATAATAGTGTTCAACATAGAACAACCAATGAAAAAAATTGGGCAAATATATGTGGACAGTTGGAGAGTAAATCCTTTGCAACATTATAAAGCAAAATTCTTTGACTGCAAACAAGAAAGCTAAAATTAGAAATGTCTTCAGATGCTAACATTTAATAGTTGCCACTCTTAGTATTAGCTGACAACTGCAGCTGTGCACAATTTGTCAATTGTTCATTTTCCTTTGTACTGAAATCACTATAATCAATTCATCTGGTGTGACAAGAAACGCGAACAATTTCCGACAAAAGCGTACGCACCATATGTATAAAACTAGTAAAATTGCGAGCAAACACATATTTTGTCTGACGAGCGGAAACAATTGTTAGCTGGCATTCTCTTGAATAGTATTTAAAGTCTCGGATAAAAATTTTCCTTATGTATTCTACTCGTAATTCTCGCGGTGGCTGTTGTTTCTGAGCTGCGCCTTGTAACAAACCGTCGAGATGGTTTCTGTCTTGTTTATGAAGGCAAAACATACAAACTGAGACATGCTGGTGAACAGAAGAAACATTAGGGGATGTTCAAACGTATATGCTGAATGTACAGCATGTACTTTCTTCTAATAAGAATTAGTTTATTTTGGTATATGATTAACAAGCCTTCAAGGCCGTAATGTGGACAACTTTGGAAGTGAAAACCGTGGATCCGTCAAAAACATCACATAGAAAACTGCCCAGTGGATCAACATCTGGCATACAAAATGGAAAAACGGCAATTTCAAATTAAAGAAATTTCGCAGAAATGACGACAATTCCAATGGTGTATGATCAGAAAGTCTCCGGCGCATCCGCTGGTCCATCGGTTGTGCTGATTGTACAGCATGTTTTCTATTGTTAAGAATTAGTTTAATTTAGTATGTAGTAAACAAGACTGCAAGGCCGTAAGATGGACAAATTTCGAGGTGGCAACCGTGATCGGTCAGAAAAAACACATGGATAATTGCCGGTAGATCAGCACCCAGTATACAGAAATGCAAAAAAGACAATTTTATATAAAATATGTTTCGAAGAAACAACACCAATTCCAATGGTGTACAATCAAGAAGCCTACGCCTCATCCGCTGACTCCTCAGCTTCAGGCCAATTCCCGGTTTTCAACCGTGTTAGAACCTCAATGTACCGAAACCAGGCAGAACGCTACATCAGATTTTAAACAGCGTTTATGCTGGAAAACAACAGCGGGTTATTCAATCTACGGATGAAAATATTGGCGGTAGGCGTACAAAGAAGCAATTCATTGAAGCTTCCATGTACATAACGCCTGAGCTGCTTTAATGCGGCCTTCCAAGTGGTGGATTTATATTATATTTGTGTTGTTTACTTTACTTATTTTTCGTCGATTTCTCATTGTTAATATTGTTCACTGATGTGTTGTTTACTGTTGTTGTGGTTGTTGAATAATGAAAAATAAAAATCACTCTTTTACTTATTACTGTTTGTGTTGTTTTTCGTGGGGTATTACCATCACATTTGATGCAACTTCATTGTGGTACCATAAAATATAGAATAATGAGAAAAATTGATAAAAATTGTTACTGATCATTAAGAAGTATAAAACTTCAAAACAAATTAATCAACAAAACTTATTATTAAAAAAGATAAAATTTCTATGAATGATAAAAATTCATAAATTTTGATGAAAATAAATTCAATACAATTTGGAAATAATAAAAAGTTACACTGCTAAAGTTCTACTAAAGTTACGTAATCGTAAATGGAAATATTTGGACGAAAGAAATGAAAAATATTGTAGCTAATCACAATGGAAAAATTTGAATCAATGAACAATCAGATAATGAAAACTAATCTGCCTGTGTCATAAAAGTGCAATATGATAACGCTTTTGATCACCAAGTTAATGTAGAACATGCTCTGCAGTTAAAGTATTAAAGAGTCCTATTGAACAAAAAGTCCTCATCATTTTAATTACTGAAGTAACTGAGCCAAATTAATGTTAACTGCTTTTTATTATCATAAACAGAGAATTACTTCAAATTTTAGGATTTTGACAATAAACAAAAATTGCATTTGAACAATAAAATATAAAATTACCAACAAAAACGTGTTCTCTTTTTTATAATACTCCAATTCAAAATGTTGTTTGCTCAAAATTTGACTCGCAGTATTTTTCTCAAAATTTCAGTGGTACAAATGGCCAAAGTTTGGCACCGCTTTCAGCAAGGCCATCGTCAAACTTTCTTTCCATTCGAAATTCTCTTTCTAAAATCCTTTCTGCAGCGTCTCCGTAACGCTTTTCATATATTGTATGAATACTTTTAGGAAGACAGATGTCAGCAGCAACAGTTGGGCGATAATATATACCTACTGTAAGACAAAATTTTTTTTTAACATTATGACGTAAAACTTGATAATTTCGTCAACTGTTAACGTTAACGTGCCATGTCAAAATGAAAATTAAATGACTGCAGTACTCACTTTCACTGACGTCGATATACTCATCGTTGCGAAGTAGCCACTTTTCAGCATCTAGCTGTGCTTGTTTGCGCTGCTTTTGCCTTTCTCCTATGATACTTTTTCTCTTCAGTGTGATTTTATATATTTAATGAATAAAATTAAACTAACTATTTCTTATTTACAACCAGGAAAGTTTAACTAAAACCGGACATCAACACCACAATTTAGCTTATTAATAATTACTGTTTTTAAATATAAATAGTCATTTCAGTTCCTTTAAACAAAAACATGAAAAAAATGTAATTACTTTCTGCACGATGCTGTTCGGTTATACAACGAAATTGTCGAAATGCTTCTATCGACATGTATTCATCTGAATTCTTTTCAAATTCACCAAGCAGGCGAGGCGTTTCAACTTTATGTATAATTTCACATGTAGTGCCACTTTTTAACACATCGTCTTCAACTTCTTCATGTTCTTCATAACTTTGGTCTGATAGTTCCTCTCCGTGTTCACATTTTTCAGAAGAGCAAATGCTGAAATCTACACTGCTGCATTCTGAACTGGGAAGCAAACCAGACAACGTAGCGTCATTGCCAAGAACAGATTCACGTTTAATATCATTTACCACTTTAATATGTCGACGGACAATATCCAGGCATTTAAAAAAATGCGACAGATAATCACTGATGGAGGTATCTTGATACAATTCTTCCATTTAAAAAATGAAATCACGCTCAAACTGAAAAAATAGAAACAATGAAAGTAAAACAAAAGCTGAAATTCGCCATGCGACTAAGAAAATTCATGTTCACATAACAAGTAATACATATATATAAAGCAAGATGCTTCAGTTTCACGTATAAATATAACCATAAAGAAATAGTTTCAAAAATTGATTTGATAACAGTCGAATATGAAGACGCTAGAGTACTGTAGTTACAAGAAAATGCAAGTAATAAAATTATACGGTAATTTGTATAGTTGAATGGAACAGCATAAATATAAACAACATAAATAAACATATATTATTTATACTATTATTATTATTACGTACACTTCAGTAATACTTTAAAGTAATTATAAATTAAAATATAATTCTTAAACGAATAATCAAACTGATTCTAACGTTTCAAAATAAGTATTCGCAACTTCTGCAGCAAAATTACAGCACTTCTAACATCATAATAAGAAATATTTCATCTGAGCTTCATTTATCATTACGTGAAAATAGGTTTTTATTAATGAATTACTTGTTTTAAGGAAGTTTCGATTTTTACACCGCAATAATAGTTTTCAATCAAATTGAACTCATACAACCTTGCTTTAATATTTGAATTGTAATATTTCATATCAAACATATATGTAAATCTGCGTTTCAAAGGCAAGCATAAGTGAACAAAAATGGCATGGCGACATGCCGCAATATATGTGTATATTCTGCAATTTGCTCTTGTCTCCGAGATTTTCTGATGGCATTTGCTTGCTTTAAGCCAGCGTTTCTCAAACATTTTATCCTCGCGGAACCCCAAATGTAATTTTTTTTGTCTCGCAGAACCCCTGTATAATTTTTTAAATGTATTTTTCTTTTTCAATGATTTAGAGCTTTTAAAGCATACATAATATATTCTAATAAGGTGATGAACGTGAAATGAATAATGGCTAATACAATAACATGCATAATGAATAGCAGATAATAGCTACTAGAATTAATTGTTTAGTGGTAACGTTTAAAAGTCAAAACAATGTGTCATATTTCGCGGAACACCAGGGTTCCGCGGAACCCCGTTTGAGAAACGCTGCTTTAAGCCAAAACAAGTGGCAGTAAATTACGGAAATTGTCAAAAAATTATACATGTAACTGGTTGTCGCTTTATGTTGTTTCGTATTATAAAATTCTTATTCTACCAATAAAAATTCTCGCAAAACACTCATGTCATAATCGTCAGGGTCCTCTTCTGCCTGAAAAAGAATCTTCTCTCATGCGGAAAACAAATGAAATCGTACTACTGCTTACGTTAATGATTCTTGTCTTTTCACCGGAATCTGTCGTTGTCGAAGGATGAAGCATTTCAACTGCGTCTTGGACATCAACAGATGAGGATATCTGAAATATGCAGACGTTATATATATACATATCTCATTGATTAAAAAACAGTCATAATAAATATTTACTTCTTCAGTCAATGTTAGTATTTTGGTCAAGAAATGTGTCTGTTGCAATTCATCATCTGCATTTTCTTGTGTACCATTGAACGTCGTTATAAGACCGTGCTGTTGATCAAAAGAAGAATCAACTAATAATTTGTCTTTCGCATAAGATTGCATATTGTCTGTGACGTTTGAAATTTCCACATTTACATTTCCAATACATGAAGTGTCTTCTTAAATACAAAAAATTAAGTCAAATGCAACTTCACTTTTTCTAGCTTACTAAAATCATCCAAAAAAGACATGTTGAAACCTTCCTTCTGTAGGCTTCTTACATATTCCAAATCAACATTAATTCCAATCTATAACAATAAACTCAACTCAAAATAAAGTTTCATTTTTATAATTGTAAAATAAAAACCGTTTCATACATCGTTTGAAAACATTACATTAAAATTAAATTAAAAAATAATAATACTTATTAAGTAAGTTTTTCATTCCTTCTTTATATAGCTAAACATTATTTATGTTGAAATTATATTTAAATTTTGAAATTACACATGCAACATTTTAACCTTTTGACTTAAATATAGGATCACTGTTATTAATTTTCCGATTACAACTAAAACATGACAGGATTATTCACTATTAAAAAACAGCATTTACATTGTTGCACTGCACTGAAACTGTTGAAACATCTGTTGATTCCATTAATTTTCCAGCAGTTGAACTGTCCTAAACAAAGGTTATCATAAAGTCAAATTAATTACATTTAAGCATTGTTTGTCACTTTATTTGCTTGGATGATGGAATTGAATTCATCCGGAAATAATTCATCCATAATGTTTCTTGCGTGTTTCTGAGCATCATTTACAGTTCCTCTCGATGCACTACAAAAATAAAACTTATGCAAAATCTCCTCATCGATTGCAAAGTGGTCTCTTTCAAATTATATATATAAATCTGTTCTATTCTATTAAGTTCATCTGTAAACATTTATTTTGACAAATTTACTCTGCTGAACCAATGAAAGCTTTGTAAAATAGCATTGCTTCATCGATAGAAGTTCCCCACTCTGGTATACTATCAACCTGGCTTGTGCAAGATGGACTCGTAGTATTGCCATCGTAAACTTCGTCTAAATTTTTGATTTATTTAAAAACAATAATAACATGAAAAAAAATTATTATTTGAAAAGTGCTAAAAAATGTTTCCGCTTACCATTTTCTGGTGTCAGAGACGACTCAACAAATTGGTTTTGTACTTCACTTTTGTTTTCAGCAAACAAACATAACAGTTGTGTGCCCAAATTTAAACAATCTTCATCATCTTCTCTTTCAACACAACAAAAATCATCATAAAAAATCTCTCTGGTGTACGTCAACACACACAGCTTAGTTTCATTAATGCAATTCTTCTTCAGACATGAAAGCTACAAAGCAAATCAATGTACTTCAAAATAGAACCAACAAATAAGAAACAAAACTGCATCACATACATGCACGTATGGCTCTAAAAATGGAGCGGTTTGCTGAATCTTTTTTTTCATTGCATACGTAGAGGCAACAATTTCCACTGAATCCATATTATCAAAATGTACAAAACGACTACAAACAAAAACATATATTTATTCCAATACGTTTAACAGAAAGAAAATATACATCGTACCTTGTTTTTCCTTTCTTACACGGTTCAACTCGTTTTGAACAAATTGAAAAGCCTAATTCACTTTTACAAATGTTCGGCATAAAGGGGAGCGTTTGTTGATAATAGGCTATTTTCTCCTGTAAATAAAGTTGACAAAGGATAATGGAAAACACATCCACACTGACTCACAACTATACCTTGCTAAATATAAAAGTTATAAAATCGAACATTTTTGACGCTGCTGTACAATAGAAATCGCTGAATCTTGAATGACTCAACCAAACATGAACAAGAAGTTCCAGGTCAGCCTATTAAAAAGTATGTTTTGAGCAAATTTCTAAATACATTCCATAACAATGATAGAAATTTTAATTAAGATTTTATCCAACATATACATTGAAAAAATGAACTAATGTACCACTAGAGATTAATAATCGAATCATTTTATCTATATTATTAATATATGAGGCAATATATTATTACAAATCACACGTGAAACAGCCATAACAAATAAATAGCAAGATTAATTAAATTTGCATGCATAATAATTTTCCATTGGAAAATAATTATTTATTACCTTCAAATCTAAAAGAGTTCTGTAATAAGACCGATGTGTTTTATCACAAATACAATTGAAATCAATCGGATTTGACACCCACGTTAGTGTAAATACTTCTTCGGCAATTAGCGCCTTTGTAAAACACTGCTCAGAATCTTTCCTAAATTTTATATGCAATACAATACAACAGAAAGTTACAATCAATCATATCGCTAACAAACCAGGCAAAAAGTGTCAAGTAAAATTCCATTAACGGCCGTAATTCGGAATAATTTCTGTCGGCACCATCTGAATAAATTTTCCTCAGCAATTCATCAGGTATACGATTGTTTTCCTCTTGTTCATAAAAATCGAAAATTTCCTGCTCTTCAGAAGTTCCTACGTCTCGCAAAATTCTCCATTCACAATCAGAATCTTCCATCCTGCAGCTTTCCATTAAACATAATTGTCCGCAAAACTGACTGAAATAAATTTAATCACAAACAACTAGACTATTTCGTTCTGATGGTGCGGATGGTTTGTTAAGACTAAAGGATTAAATTGTGCTACTCTTGCATGCAAGTGATACATGTGCTTGAAAATATTTTTACTTAAAAATTCGACATCAACGTCAGAACAAGCAGTTCAACAGAGACAAGCAAATCAACCATGTTTAACAACTGCGACCTTCACTGCGTTGAAAATCAATTGTTCTAGAATACTGTAACAAAGTAACAATAAAGCAAGACCGAAAAAATAAATAAACAATTTAATTATTAAGAAAAGGGTAAAATAATATTTTTTTTCCAATAAAAACAATTTATCAATGCCTCGAGTTATTTCAAATAGCCTGTAAATGCACAATAAAGTATATACGCCCACCGTGATGAAAGCTGATGATTCAAACCTTGAACAGCTAGTTAAAAATTCTACAACTGATCATTCTTCCAATTTAAAATACATGAAAAAAAACTTAAGAAAACTATTTGAATAATAAATACTTTCACATTTTTCACAATATGTTTTATTAATGCATCAAAACAAAAATATAACTATTGCGATAGTATAACAAAACATATATGTGGACCATTATATTGTAATATAATACTGGTTACGCAATAAAAACGTAGCTTCAGTGTTCAAAGTTACAACTCCAGTTTGGACAAATTCAAAGCAGCAAGCATAATGTGATCAGCGTATCGCATCAAGTAAGAATATTCTGGACGAATGCGGGTAAGAATTTCCAGAAAAATTTCTCCAGGTGGAATAAAGAACATACGAACGTTTGGTTCCATTGTATTGTTCTCCTTCACTACCTGCAACTTCAGTTCAGCAACTCCGGCACATCGCCTTCCTTTGAGAAAATTTTGAATCTCGCTAAACTTTTTTTCATCATTTCCTTTCTGTCCTTGGGGCGCTTCGGTCGGGATGACAGAAAACAGTAAAAACATAAACTGACGTTGGCCAACCCACAGCTTCGGATCTACTGGCATATTACCCAAATCAAGCCCACTTTTGATGGTGATTTCTACCGCGGCGTTATCAGGTTCATACAAATAAGGATCCACAATGTTTTCCGAACCAGTAAGTAAGATCATATTGCCCAAGCAGCGAATATTGGTCAACGCGAGCAGGCCACGCCAACAAAACTTTCGTCCCTCCAACAAAGTCAAAATGTCTGGAACGTTTCCAAAATCACTGTTGCTGAACAAAATCATCTCCGGTTTCGGCAAAGCAGTTGACGCTGCATCGTTTTGACTGTTAGACAACGCGTTCAGTTGTTCCATTTCTTTATCCACAAAACGACGACCAATGCTGATACGATGCACCACATGATAAGAGCATCTCTTAAGATCAATCATCTTTGTCGAATGAAATCGACCAACTTTTACGCGTACATATTTTCCGTCCTCAGTCATCGCACCTTGTCGGGCTAATCTCTCTTTTACAATTTTCATAGCTTCGGGTGGAACTGGTTCAGATTTTTCACCTTTCGACGTCATGTCTTGTTGGTTTTTAATTCAAAATATCAATGACTCTAAAATGAAAGAAAAACCAAACGAAGCTTTTTCACAACAGCAAACCGGAAACGAAGAAAACAAAGAAATGCAACAACATCACAGTATGACGAACAATAGATGATAAAGTGAAAAAAAATAATATAAATAATGATAATTTATCATATCAAAAATTTCAATAATAAAATATTACTTCAGCAATGAAAAACTTTTAAACCCACCAAAATTTTGAAAACCGACGATTACAATACAAATTCAGTGTACTACTTTGCGATGTACAGTAATTTATAATAAAGTTTTCATCTGAAACAAAATTACATTTTAAAGTTCAATAATATTTTTTGCATAAATATTTTTAAAATTATTTATAAAATAATATGCATTTTTCTTTTATTCATATTTTATAATAAAATGTTTCTTCTAAATCAGGTCAATTAAATGAATCTTTTTTTTTTGAAATTAAATTACCATATAGCTGTAGCTTTATAAATAAACGTTTAATTTTTCACAAACAATGCCCATTAAGCATCTTATTCTTCTCACAGCACCATTAGAATTGTATATATAACATTTGTACTTGATGCATAAATTTCACTGTAATATTTTAATTGATATGCTACTGTTTTAGGGCACCTGAGAAATTTATTTATTTCAGTATTTTATTTTGCGGTAAAATAAAAAATATTACTTTTTATTAGATTGAAAATTACATCTTTTGATCGATCAATTAAAAACATGAAGTTGGTCTTCTTTCAGCAGAATAATTTCAAAAATGTATCATAGCTATCTACTTTGTTTACAGTCAATATAAGCAAATAATTCTGCAAGATTTCCTGAGGTTGTTTAAACTGACACCTATTGCTGTTACATATGGCTAGTTGGTAACAGCAAGTAGTGAGTTCCTCTTTTATTAGTCCTCTAACCAAAACATCAAGCATGTCAATGGGGATTACTGACAAGAGCAACAACATTTGGGAAACTAAAATTTTGGTCGCAAGGCACAAGCTTCCAAAAGCAATACGATATTAGTAGCCTGAATTTAACACTGTTTTTAGCAAAGAATGGCAAAGGTTTTAATCTATATTGATTTTAAGACTTGTGTGTTGAAAGTTCAGAATGTGGCTAGTTGCACAGATTTTGAATCTGTAATACTATTTAACAGCAACAGCGTTGGTTTCAACAATAAGTTGTTAGACAATCATGCTTCGGCAGTCGGCGAAGCCTTTTGATTGCCTAATAAATGAGGTAGCTAAAATAGGCCCTTTTTTCAAGCACATTTTCTTTTCCGGTAGTTGGACTGCCATCTACAATATTATAAAATCAGCATTCTAAAGCAGTAATGAACACAGCATAATAATAATAACCGTTGACCCAACAGTCACTGAATGCAGATAACGTGGTTACGAAAGCACCCGAATCAAATGTCCTATTCTGAAAATATGAATGGTACTGAACACGGTTTGTAGTTCCAAGTGATCAAGAAAGGACTTTCTAATCAGACACATTCAAATCAATGTAGTCATGAAAACTATACTGCCAAAACAAGATGTGCATTTCTGTTTATTTAAATTTCATTTACTTCCAATATATAATGTTTGAAACAAAATTACTGCAGAAAACAATACATTCAGGTAATTATAAATAATATCTTTAGGAAAGTTTCGAATCATTGTGTAAATTATCTGACAGATTAATTATTTTAGTCTTATCAACACCATTTAATGCTGTGATTCGACTTTCCATAAAACGCACCGCTAAGCGCGGCCATCTTTTATTCAGTGTTGTCGCTAGCATTCGAACCAATGCTGGTCGCTCTCTCATTTTCACCAGATAGTACAATCTTCCGCCAAACACTGCGCAATCTAAAACAAAGTTATTATTACCTTGAACAATAATGTCCACATATATCTATCTGTATATATTAATGGTTACTCTGACAACATTTTGTTAATATATATCTAATTTCACAGTATTATTTATAAAAGCAAAGTGTCATACTCAAAATTTTTAGTGGTATTCCAATGGGATCCGCAATCGGTATAGACATAGAAGCAGTAGGACGTTGAATATTCCGACGAGGAACTTCAGAAAAAAACCGCCGTTCAGTTGGCTTCACAGGAGAATCATTTATCTGTTCACTAGATGAATTTTCATTCTTTAAGCTTTTTTCAAACGCTTCAATAAGTTCAGGACAATGCAAGTTCTCCGCTGGTTCCCATGTGCAGTCAGCCGGGCTAAAATCTTTCCATTTCAAATAATATTGAACTTTTCCATCACATATACGTTTGTTCAGTATTTCTTCAACAACATACACAGGACTGTTATTTTGCCCTGGTTTATTATCTTCAGTATCAGTCATAGCACAAACTATGCGTTCAGCAAAATCAAAAATAAGTAGGGCATATGAGAATACTGTATTAAGAATATTTCAAGTATTATATTTGAAATATGACAAATATATGTCAGTTAAATGAAATTAAATGAATATTAATGTATTATAACATTTTACGTGCAAACTTACTTATGTGCTTCGCTTTTTAATTGCTTTATTTAAATTGGTAAATTTTAAAATCAATAGGATTACGGTAGAAATTTGATGAATGTGAAATCGTCGAAAACGTTCTAATTAAACAGATTTCAAAATATAAATTAAAGAAATAGTTCATTAAATATACGAAGTTTTTTAAATATATTTTTGTTTCTTAAATTTCTGTTTCTTCTAACAACGAATCATGACAAAATAATAATCCTTATGAATTTGTCGTGCTTACAGATTTTGTTTTGCATTTTTAATCATAATTTTGTATGATTCTGGGGAAACGAAAATTTTATTGTTTACTATACATAGTTCTGTTTACTACTAAATGTAGTTAAAGATATCAATTCACATCATAATTTGCTCTCATCACTTATTGCAGAAGTAAAAACAATAAATAATGCACATTTAAAAGATGTATATGCAAGATTTAACATAATGCATTCATTTTAACACTGAAAATGAAAATAAATCTAATTTACTTTTTTCGAAAAAAAAATTAAACAAGTGAAACAAAAAGAACTTCAAAATATCTCAACCAGTATGAATATAAATGATGACACATGGTAGGATCTAATACTAGTACATAACAAAATCAAAACAATAACCTATAAAAATAGATGTCTAATTTTCCGTTAAATCAGCAGGACTTCTAAATGTCTTATTATCGGGAGAGGACGTTTTCGACTGTTTAATTCGCTTTAGGGATACCATCTTTTTATAATCACTGCTAAATTTATGTAAAAGGTAAAGATTGCCAATACAAAGAGGAAATAGCAGCAACGCGACGTAAGAAAGAAAGTTCATCGGATTCTGCACAGCATATTGAAGAAGAATTAACCAGCTTTGTTGTATGTATTGCCAAAGCATACTTTTACCTTCAAATAAAGGAAATGTAAGCAAGGTAAAAATGAGCTTTCACATTCATTTTTTAACTCGAAACTAACCTTTACAATTCAAAGAATATCTTAGTGATTATAACTTGATTAATTATACTCGATTGACTTGGTGTAAAATTAAGTACATCATATTTGTAAGAAATTAATTGTTATTTGCATTTTCATTATTACTTATTCACGAAAAAACTGTACATTTAAGCTCTAAAAACTATACTATGTTAATCACATTATTTTACTCAGTATTACTTACGGTATGATGATCAAGTTATTAATGTTTCAAATCTCAGTATTTAAAAATGTTATAGAATTTTCTGTTTCTTTGTAATAAAACAATTTCATGTAATCAAATACTTTTCATTTTACATCATAAAATGATATTTCTTTATATGAATTATTTCTGTGGTATAACCAAAACATATCCAAGTGGTTAAGTTCATACGAATTCTTCATAGTTATATGTTTTCAGCAAAGTAGTTAATTATTCATTTACAAGAAGTACATTTATATTTGATAGTATTGTTATTCGAAATATAATGAAGCTGCTTTGAAATTGCACATGTATTGTTTTCTTTTTCAAGAAATCTTGAGCAGTTCGTTTTCTAAATCATTAAAGGCGCATCGCTAAATCCTCATTTCAAACTGAAAGCAAATAATTTAATGTGAATGATTTTATAATCTTTTAACACATTGCATGAAGTAAATATTGAATTAGGTTAGAAACAAAGTTCCATGTAAGGTGTTCGCTTATTCTGAAGTAAGGAGCTTCGTAAAAGAAATGAATTTCAAATTTGTCAAAACTTCATTAAAACTGAATTTCAACTATTCTAAAACAAAAAAGGTAAAACATTGTCAGTACGAACTATGAATATGTCAGAATGAACTAAAGGCAGATTGCATGAAAATATTAAAGGAACTAACGTAAGGTAATATAACGAAATATACCATGTAATTTTTGAATTTGAAATTTTGAATTCAACTATTAGTTTGTTATTTTGTTAAATGAGGTTAAAATGCTAAATGTTAACTTAAATGGTTAAATGTTAAAACCATCAGATATAGCCGTAATTAAGCTGCGTAATATCATTTTAAGCATTCTTGACTTCTTTTGATATCTGTTGGGTTCCTACATAAATATTTGATTTCCGTGGTTTTGGAGCATAAAATGAAGGTTCTTCAAAATTTACAAAGTCTCCTTGAGATTTTATTAATTAATGTGCAAAAATTCTATTAGAACAATCTCTTCATGAAAATGTCTTAATTCTCATTGCATTTTTGTTTTTGCACATTTTGTACTTTTTTGTTTGTAAAATGTCCTTTTGAGGTATCTTTTAGTGTGTTTTATTGATTTATATCAAAACATTCTTGCATTTCAACTGCTTTAAAGAATTTATTTTGAATAAAAACTCGACTGAAGTTCATTGTTTTCCAACATGCTGTATATGTAAAGTTTAAGTAAAATTAGTAAATTTATTAAATAAGTTTTACTTCTCATACATTTTTAAAACAACAAATATTCATTCTTTAATGTTAATTTAACAGTTCAGATAAGTGTTTATTTATTACGGTAAGTTGTTATTGATTAGGTGATCAGCACTTTATTTTCCTTTTATAGTAAAAAAAAAGTTTACTTTAAAATATTTAATTCCTAATAACATTATTCGACTTAATGAACAATTTTTTTATTTAACTTATTTTTTTATTGCTTTAGAAATCTAGCCTAACCTAATTATTATTGCATATATTACTGTGGCCTACTTTTTACCATCAGTTCAAACAGACAATCAGAGTGGTTGATGAATTGATGTTTGCGCCATGCCTGCCTCTGATTATCGCAAGAAAATTTGCTACTATTACGACAGTAAGTAAAAAAATGTCCGGTGTTGTCGATTGCTGTCAGTGTTGCTCGTTTTACTTGGGAATATTTTTCTTATTTAGAACAGTTCTTCATTTATCATTCAGTGTAGCATAGTATAGTCTAATGCCTCTCTAACCCTTTGAGGGGTAGTGGACTCCTTGTTGTCAAAGTTGTTATTGTTTGTTTAATATTCTGAAATCTAACTTATGTTTGTTATATTTCTTTTCTACTTTTTCATACAATGCTAATTTTTTTTTAATTCTATTTAATTTAGTGAATTGTTCACCTTGTTTTGCATTGTTTGATAGTTAATTTTTTTTTTCAATTATTGACTGTTTATTGCACTTATTTTTCAGATTTATTATTTCTTTGGGAAGGTATTAACTGGAAGTTGCTACTTTTTTTATGACTTTTAATTGAGAGGTTTTTGCATTTTCATAAATATAATAATTTTAGGCGAAGTCGGCAACTTTTATTATGGCCAAGGACATCCGATGAAGCCACAACGCATCAGAATGGCTAACAATTTAATTCTGAATTATGGTCTTTATCGTCATATGGAAATTTACGTATGTTATTTTCATTTTATTTCATATGTTATTCATATGAAAGATGTTGGTTGGAAAATAGAATTGGTCCAATGAATGATTTTTTTTTATTGTGTTTAGAAACCGACATGGGCTACTGTTGATGAAATCAGACAGTTTCATAGTGAAGATTACATTACATTTTTGGAGAGTGTTCATCCGGAAAATTTGATGGACTATAACAAGCACATGCAGCGCTGTGAGCTTTCTATTGTTTTTTGTTTCAGATTAAATTCATCAAATTATTATGTTTAAGTCAACGTTGGGGAAGACTGTCCAGTTTTTGAGGGTTTGTTTAGTTTTTGCCGAATTTCTGCTGGAGGGTCACTTGGTGAGTTTGAACGAATATAACTTTCTTTCTTCCATTTGTTCTTTGACGTTTGTCGGTTTGTTTGCTTCAGCAAGTGCATGCAAATTGAATCGCAGAGCTTGTGATATTGCAATTAACTGGGCTGGAGGACTTCATCATGCGAAAAAATACGAAGCATCCGGATTTTGTTATGTGAACGACATTGTTCTCGCAATTTTGAGTTTACTGCGGTATAAATGGGTCAGAAAACAAAATATGTGCTATAAATTGCTTTTTTAGCCATCATCAGCGTATTTTGTACGTGGATATTGATTGCCATCATGGGGATGGCGTTGAAGAAGCGTTTTTTACATCTGATCGCGTCATGACAGTTTCTTTTCACAAATACGGAGAATATTTTCCAGGAACTGGCGATTTAAAGGTTCAACTTATTTTTCATGAAAATCATTTAGTTTATTAAATAAACGTTTTTATTTAGGATGTTGGAGCAGGACGTGGAAAATATTATGCTGTAAATTTTCCACTTCGTGATGGCATTACTGATGACTCGTATCGCAGCATATTCGAGCCGGTAAATTTTGTTATTAAAGTTATTTTTAACGTTTAAAGAAAACACCTTGTAACCTCAAAACCTTAAGATATATCTATTTTTTCTCATTAGCTTTTAGTATTTTGTTGTTTTTATTTAGAAATAATTTGTTGATGATCATTTCATTTAATAATTTTGTTTGTAAACAGACGAATAATTATGTTAAGTGCCATATCAAAGTAGTTATATATTTGTTAAAGTTAGTTCAGTATTTGGCAGATGGCATTGCATTGTTTTTTTTGCGTGTTTTTATGGAGAGTTTGCTGTTAAAATTGGTCATTTTAAGGTAATCACTAAAGTTATGGAATCTTTCCAACCAAGCTTGATTGTGATGCAATGCGGCGCAGATTCTCTGACAGGCGATCGATTAGGTTGTCTGAATTTGACCGTCAAAGGTACAGTGGTAAAAAGGGTAGAGATTTTTCTTGAAAACTGAACGTTTTAGGACATGGTCGATGTGTGGATTTCATTCGAAGACAGAATTTGCCAATGCTAATGCTTGGCGGCGGCGGCTACACAGTACGCAATGTCGCTCGTTGTTGGACTTATGAAACGTCCGTAGCAATTGGCACAGATATTAGCAATGGTACTATTATTTGTTGATTATTTTTATATTATTATACAGAACTTGATTTTATTAAAATTTTCGATATTGTTGTTTGTTGCAGATTTACCCTACAATGACTACTTTGAATATTTTGGTCCTGATTTCAAGTTGCACATTCCACCGTCAGCTATAACTGATCAAAATTCAAAGGAATATTTGCAAGACATACAGTACGTGTTTTGTTTGGTACTGGAATTTTATTTTTTTTATAAATTTTTCTGTAGAATGAAACTTTTCGAAAATTTGCGTATGCTGCCTTGCGCACCGTCGGCGCCAATAATGCGTAAGGAATTTTTACTTTTTTTATGGACGAGGATTTAATTAATGGTTTGTTTATACAGCAATACCTGATGATCCATTAAGTCACGTGAAAACTGAAGAAGATGAAGAAATGAAACATGCTGATGAACGGCTTCCAGGTTGATTATTCATATAATGTTTTTTCTTTTTTTTTACTACACACAGATTCTTACAAAAATTTAAAAATTTTCAGCTAGCTTATGTGATAAAATGATAGAACAAGAAAGTGACTTTTACACCGACGAAAGCAAAGGCGATGCGGAAGAAATTGAAACTACTAACATGGTATTAGAAAATCTGCAGCAACGTGGGTCAGATCCATTGCAGTCTCCGCCACCAAAAGTGAAGAAAGAAGAGAACTGAAAAAACTTTTAGCTGAAGTTCAGCGGCAGCAACAGCAGTAGCATTTTAAACATTTTATACAACGTATTCAATATTTATGACATTATTTTAGTTGTTTTATATTTATTTCTACGAAAGCACGTTCGACGTGACAGTTATTAGTTATGCATATCTTTTCATAATCGTAAATTTTGTCAATTTTTTTTTTGCATTCGTGAACTGTTCGTTTCTTTTGCTAATGCAGCATGCTAAACGGAACAGTTGCCATTTATTATATGCGACGAATTTTTTTTTGACATTCCTCCTAACTGAGAAATGATAACTCAGTTATGTACTTTTAGGTTCTAGATTCCTTCAAATTCAACTGCTTTTATTGCAGTTTAACATATCTGAAAATATTCTTTATAACAATTGTGCATATATCTTTTCCATTTTACTAGCAAAAGTATTATGTATTGTATTTCATTATATCAGTAAATATACCCAAAAAAAGAAAGGAATACATTATGAAATGAAACAAAGATTTTTTGCTGACAAATGTAGACAAAATGAAACGTTGATATTGGAAACAGTAGCATTATAATTTAAATAATCTTTTTGGATGTCTTTTTTTTCAATATTATGATTTTGTTTATTCAGCTGTAATGGAAGGTAATTTTATTAAAGTACAACCACTTGATCACAATTAACGGGGATTTAGAAAAGTATAATGATAAATTGAACATTTGCAATTGTTCTTTTTTTGGGAGGGGTGGGGAAGATGAGGGTGAGGTACAGTAATCAGCTTTGTTCAGCGCAAATACTGAATGAAAACCTTTGCAAATATCTGTTTATTGAAATCATAATTCCACAACAACAAACGTTCGTGTTAATGTTTTGATCTTGGAATATACAATTTTAATGGATGGATATTTGCGTGGACGGTTGTTGCCAACTAATAATTTGCCATTTGAAAAAGGCAAAATAATCTTCTTTTCAATAATTACTTTTCATCCAACTATGAACTATGGATCAATGAAAATGAGTGAATGAAACAACCAACCAACAACAGCAGTGAATAATTTTTCAATTCAATCTCTCTCTAATGAAAGCGCGCATGTTCACTTTTTGCACGTCACTGGACACAGCTGTTGGATCTTTTTTTCTTGTTTTATGTTGTTGTCGGTTTTATTTTCAAAAAAAAAAATTATTTTCAATAAATCATAAACATTATTATATAAATATATATTGTTATATCATGTAATGAACAAAAAATAGAATTTAAGTTTCAACTTCATGTACAGATTAAAAAACTACTCGGCGCCACTTTTCCAAAGCATTTGTGATGATCGAGCAAATTAGTCTATTCTGCAAATATGTTGCTTGAGCTTTTTCAACTGCTAACTAAAAACTGTACGCTTTTTTCTGTATATTTTTTGGTTTTGTATTCCATAATAATTCAACGTTCAGAGTTCACCGTGGACAATAATTGTCTCTTTTTTTGGTTTATTCTTCTTCCATTTTTTATTTCATAATACTTGCACATACAGATAGAGATTTCCTTTTGACAATGATGATATAAACCTTTTTGTATTGCATGAAAACAATCACCGCTGGTAAAAATTATTACAATAAAACGGTCATCATGAGTTAGCTCTTCCCTTATCACTGTCCTACTTTTAATCACTGGCATCGGTTAATCTTGCCATTGTATGCTTCTAGTTGAAAGGTCATAATCTTATATGGCCGGGTCAAAGGACAATAGAATGACAAAGAACTGCTTTCAGAAAAGATGGAGACAGCTGTTGAACTTTTATTCCATATCGTCTCATTTGCGGATAACATCAGCAATATGCAATAATCTGACGTCTCTGATCTATCTTCCTTTTTTACTGATGAATTATTCTAACTATATTCAATGCATATGAATTAACACAAACATCAGTAAATACGCTGAACTGCTTTTAATACTCAATTGTCTTAATATTTTTTTTGGTTACATAAATAAAATTTCAGAATTTTACTCTACATTAATACAATATTTTTTGTTCGATTCAGGTTTTTCACTTTTACAAATAGATTTGGTCTACTTCGGACCAAACTTTCACCGCCCTATTTTACTGGTCGTTGAACGCGCTATTTTATTGGACCTTTGTGGCGTTGTCTTATTGGTTTTTTTTGTCTAATTGCTCATTTATTCAAACTTTTCACTTGTGATTAGCTGCAATATTTTTCCATTTCATTGGTTCAAATATTTCCATTTGTGATTTTCATAACTTCAATAGTAGTGACGTAACATTAGTAGCGAACATTTTTATTATTCTAAAATTATATTGAAATGATTGTTTTCATCAAAATTTATGAAGTTTTATCATTCATTGAAATTTTGTTTTCTAATATATTATTTGGAGTGAAATTTACACTTTTTAGTGATCTTTTTTTAAATATTTTTTATCATTATTTTATGCTTCATCGCATGAAAATGAATTTATATCAAATGTGATCGCAATAACTCAGAAAAAACAACGCAAAAAATAATATGTAAAATAGTGATTTTAATTTTTCATTATTCAACAGCAGCAACAACAACAGTAAAGAACAACCAAAATAAAGTAATCACCTAATAACAAGGAATACACGCTGTACATTCAGCGCGTAATTTTGAACACCTCCAATATTTCTTCTGTTTACCGGCGTGTTTCAATTTGCATGCACTAACTTCAAAATCATGGGACATACTGCCGGCACGATTTGGTACAAGACGCAGTTCAGAAATATCAGCCATCGCAGAATAAGAAAGAGAACAGAAAAAGAAAACTTTCTTCTATCCCTGGCATGCACGGCCGTGATCGATCGAAAAGATCACGTTGAAACCTGCCGGGTAGATGAGCATCTGACCTATAAAATGGAGAAAAAGGCGCTTTTGAAAAATCGAAGTGCCGAAGAAATGAAACCTCTCCCCACCATATACGACGAAGAAGCCTCTGCCGCCTCCGCTGAGTCTTCTACATCTGGCCAGTTCCCGGTTTATAAGCGGGTGCGAGCCACAACGTACAAAAGTCAGACAAAGCGCTTCCTCAGACTTCCTGAACACCGTCATGATCTGATAATACCAAATTAATTTAAGACAACGAAGTCTGGGGAAGACTTTTTATTGTGGCAAAGTGAATCGAAACATCTGCTGGTATTTGCGACGGGTTCTAACATTAGACTGCTGGTAAACAGGTGAACCTGGGGCATGGATGGTTCATTCAAGAGTGTACCTCAATGGTATCAACAGCTTTTTACCATCTATTTCTTTGTGGCGGGTAACCTGGTGCCAGAGTCTGTTGTTTATGTACAGGTGAAGTTATTGGCACATACGGGCTTATTTTTCAAGCTTTCATAAACAAAGCGGCAATCCTCAGGGTCAATCTTAATTTACATACAATAATTTGAGATTTTGAAACGGCCTGATACCTGCGATTTGGGGCTACTTCCCGAATACAATTGTACGGGGCTGCTATTTCCACTTCTGCCAGGCGGTACATAGGAAAGTCGGTGAGCTGGGACTGAAAATACGATATAGAACTGAAGAAAGAAAAAAAAGAAAGATAAAAATGCTCCTAGCCACCGCTTTCCTCCCTGTACTGCAAGTTCATACGGGTGTTATCCTGCTTGAAGCAGGCATTAGGGATACTTTATCAGTTTTTATTCCAATATTTTTGGCAGGAGTGGGTGACCGATGAGAGACTGCCGCTTTGGAATGTACATAATGTAAATATTAGAACCAATAACCATTTGGAAGGTTGGCATAATCAGCTGAACAAAAGAGCGAGTAAAAGTCATGTTGGGCTTTATGAACTGCTCCAGCTCTTGATAGCAGAACACGGTGTTATGGACACCATGATTCAACATGTGCTGTCAGAAAACGCTACCGTTGTTGACTTAAGACGAATAAACATGGTTTATGCTAAAAAGCAACAACGGGTTGCACAATATACGGGTGAATACACCAACGGTAGACGTACGCTAGAGCAGTTCCTAGAAGCTTTAATGTACATAAAGCCAGAGGCGATTTAATGCCGCCTTCCAAGTGGTGGTTTGTACTATATTTGTATTATATTCTGTTGTGTTGTATTGTAGTGTATTGTATTATTTAGTTTTTTCCTTTTTCGTCATTTCTACTTTGTTAATATTGTTCACTGATGTGTTGTTTATTGTTGTCATCGGCTGTTCTTTACTGTTGTTGAATAATGAAAAATAAAAATCACTGTTTTACTTACAATAGTTTGCGTTGTTTTCGCTGAGTTATTACTATCACGTTTGATATAACTTCATTGTGTTACAATAAAATATAGAACAATGATAAAAATAATTTTTGATAATGCTGATCACTAAAAAGTATAAACTTCACCGCAAATAATGCATTTAAAAAACAAAATTTCAATGAATGATAAAACTTTAATTTTGATAAAAGTAAACTCAACAATTTTGGAATAATAAAAATTTTCACTAGTAATGAGACGTCACTATGCTGTGGATCTGCAGATTCAGTGCAAGGTTGTTTCCGCTTATGAGGTTCCACACCATAACAGTTGTGATAACGACTTAACCAAACAGGGAGGCTAAATAACGCCTAGTAATGCTAAGTTTAAAAAGATAAAAACATTAAAGTGTACGGAAATGAGGCGCTGCAAACAAGAGGTTGGTCTACGGCAGCACCGGTTCCGTGATTCCAGACTCTTGGCCCAGACTGATCAACTAGTCCAGACATGTCTGGGAATGCAAAATATCCGCTTTCGTGCTAGCACAGCTCAACATTGTGTAAGAATAACGCAAAATTTGAGTAAACACATACTGCATGAAGCTACTATTGTCACAATGTTTTTTCAATAAGCATGTTTTTTAAAGAAAATGCGCCGGACAGTCCTTTCACTTCTGGCAATGATTTTGACTGTTATACACTCAATAAAACGAATAAAAAAATAAATACGAGATAAGTATTTAACATGCAAATCAGTAGACGGTCTGTGTATATCCCTTGCAGCTTTCAGGCAATTGCGTAGATTTATAAGGCAGCGGGAGTGTGAGCAGAAGCGGCAAGTATTCGCGGAAATTCGACATTCGTGGTTCCGCCGTAACGCACATACCGCTAAGGTTGAGAACCAACTGTATTATAATGTATTGCTTCTTTTTTTCATTTTTGGTTGTTTTCACAGTGTTAATATTGTTTACTGTGGTGTTTTGTTTAATGTTGATTTTGTGTGTTCCTCACAGTTGTTGTTGTTGTTGAATAATGAAAGATAAAAATCAATGTTTTCCATATTTTTTTGTTGTGTTTGCTTAATCATTTTTATTACATTTGGTTTAACTTCATTGTAATAAAATAAAATATAAAATAATGAAAAAATTGTTTTTGAATATACTGATCATCAAAA